>JAEQBH010008274.1:0-114459 GCA_016808115.1 Tetrastigma voinierianum | reverse complement strand
TGGACTGAATCAATTCTTTGTAAAATGAACACTAACAAGGAAATACTGTGAAACAGTCAATTTCTGCATTGTATCCCATTAAGACTCTATCCTAAATTTGGATCTAGATTTGTCAAAGATGCCTGATAATGCAGTTTGGATTTCTCCCTTAATTCACCAATTAGAGGTCCTTGCTTCTCTCGAAGACTGGATCATCCCGATTCACTTATTGATCATTCTTTATAAGATCTAGGTATTTTTCTTTTCAATACTTCCTTACCCATTTCTTAAGACTGATTTCTTGCCCAGTGCGGGTAAGTCTTGAAACCTCTACAATTGATTGATGACTCCTCTTTTAAATCTGATGAATTTTCCCTTTCCTTGATTAGATCTCTTCACTTTAAGATCAAGATCTTTCCACGGATTCAAAATTGAAATCTCGATTATTTAAAATGATAAATAATCCCCCTTAGCTTTAACTCTGGTAAATGGAAATTTATAGTGAACTCTGAGAGCCATTAGTTCTTCAATAGTGGTCCAACATGCCCATAATTTGGGTGTTCCAAGCTCTCGGAATCTCTATCTCTATGTCACTCGGGAGGGCCTCACAGATCGGGCGGATATAATCCTTGGAAGAGTATTCGAAACTACTACTGGGAACAATCAAAATAAGAACACATCAATCAAATAAATCCCCCAAATTCCAAGTACTTCCTTCTAACTTATGCAGAAAAGACTATAACTAACAATAAGTTCAAATTAGTGGAAGTTGGGCTTCTTAAAACTCCATTACAATAGTAAATGGAGCATTGATCAATTACACCTTATGGGTTAAATGGCGAGAAGAACGAAGATTCTAGAAATTGTCTAGATTTCATTAAACTTAGGCAGTAAATTGTAAGAGATTGAAACATTACTTCCAGCTTCAACATTCTAACATATCTCTTGTTCAGATCCAGGAAAATGAAAAGAAAAAGAAAAGAAAAGAAAAGAAAATTCTATTCTAAAAATATACAGTCAGTCTTTCTCGTCCTCCCCGACAGTGGGTTTTAGAAAACGGAAGCTACTCGATTTTTTGCGTGTAACCCTATTTATAACCTTTTGAAATTAGGCCGGACTCCAAGGCTCTAGGTGAATTTTCCCTAAAATCAATGGCCCAGCTCACTGTTTTAGGTCACGACATCATTTGTGCTCTGGATCTGTCAAGTCTATCGTGACCTTAAGTGATATATTCTTTAGGTTTGTTCTTACAATTGTTGATCGCAACTGATGTTTTCTATGGCGTAGTTTGTGATTACTGATTAGTGGTCGTGAGCGTGAATTCATATCCGACCTCGATTGTTATCCCCATCCCATTTTGTACCCAACATCAATTTCTTGGTAAAGACCTTGCAAGTCCATTCAGCAGTCCTTCCTGGTCGCGACATCAATTATCTGTTACGACCAACAATGTCTTCTTTTTTGTCGCGACCTCAAAACGGTGTCGCAACATGATCTTTCCTTGAAACTCCTTCTATCTTGGTCTCATCAAATTTCTCCTATCGCAACATCTTTGGTTGGGCTTACTATCACTTCTAGTGCGACACAGGTTCTCTGTCGTGACTTAGTGTGGCGCCCAAATCCCGGGGTCCGTTGACAACTTGTCAACTGCGGAATACATTGTGTATCATATTATAGACCTCTCCATATGAGTAAAAATGGCCATAGGCCCATACATCATCTCACTAAAATACATCAACTATATTCTGATGGATTGAGTTATTACATTACTCTTAGCAAACATATATCAAAATTTAGAGTTTAATACATGTTTTACAAAGAAAATGTCAAAGCCACAATCCGACTTTTTCTTCCTAAAGCGCGGCCTGCTGGTAAATAGTCCTCCGTACACTCCCTCACCTGAAATAATGATCCTCGACGGGGTGAGTAATGCCCGATGCGATAATCTCTCATGGGTTACACCCACTAAGTTTACATGTAATGTGCTTTACTCAAGCAAATACATGATTCTACTTGAATGTCTACATGGCCAATCCCGTGTCTCGAGTCCTCACCGACTCCCTCACACATGCCTAAGACAAATGTGAGAAAAAAATACAGTTTTCAAAACAAAAGGTTTTTGTTCTCGAAAACATACTACTGAGTTTCGGTAAAATCTATTAAACAACCATCGAGGCAGATGCTGGGTATTCTTGAAGCAGTCATGGGTCATACTCAAAGATGAGCTAATTGGACAACTCTCTAAGGAAGTTCTTCGGAAAATCTTCCTTGAAATTCCTTTCACAACTATTTTCATTTTTCTTTCATTTTCTTTCATGTCATGCACTCACACCTACCATCTAGGGTGCCCCGGTGCATATGGAATGCATTATGCCATTTCCAAACAATTCATGCCAATATATCAATCATGTATAAATTAACAAAAATTAATTCACAGACATCATGTTATTCAATTCATGGCAATAACATCAAGAATTATTAGCAGCTCACATAGGCTAATAACAATTCAAACAATTCATTTTGAATCACCCAAACAACACAAAATCACACACAAATCACGTGAACAATAGAACCCTAGGCTCGGCATTGTTCACGACCACATAATAGGGATTTTCTTCACTCGGTTCAAATATTTTGAGACCGAAAACACGGCCATCCAGGCCTCAACAAATCCTCATCCATTAAAATGGCTCTTAGCCAAAGAATAAACCAAGTAGGAGAAGACCCCTACCTCTTGGAGTTGTCGAAACTCCTGAAATCGGTGTCCTGCATTAGCCCTTGTAGCGTAGATCGACTTACTTTGCTTCTTGGCAGAAGCGAGGGCCGGCGATGCAGCGGGAAATCTAGAGAGAAGTTGCTCTTTTTCTCACTAAAACCAGTCTTCTCTCCCTCACTGCATGTTTTGTTCCAAATGAAGAAGAAGAAGTATCTTTTTGTCTTTATTTTAAATCTTTTTAATTAATTCCATCCTTGTCCCTTTAATTTGACTTAAAGGGCCTTTGATTCGCGCATGCACAGCAGGTATTGTGAATCAACAAAATTTATACCTAAACTACTCCTACTGTTGTAGCATGACTACTGCAGTATAGCGACTCTAAGATCAAACACTGGGATGAGTTTTCGTCTTACAAATGATTTTTTAATGAGTCAAAATGGTGAGGCATTTGTTTGGATTTCGGATTTGTACAAAAACAATGGATGTTTTCACTATGCTAGCTAAAGGTAAATCGAAATATAATGCAAAAAGAAGTCCTGGAAGTTTTGGGCCACTAGTTTGGTATACTAGGGTTGCAAAGGTGTCCTCGGGTTTTTACCTCGCATTAGGTAAAATGACCTATAGTCATTTCCAAAACCGGATCTTCGTTTAACTTTTAAGACTAACCCTTAGTACCATTCCTCTTTGAAACATAGCATTTACTGAGCATTTAATGTTCCAGAAGTTGAAATCCAGCATTTAACCTACTTACAGTGGCTCATAAATGACAACTAATGGATGTCAGTGTATCTAACATTAAGAACACCAAACTCTAAGCTTGCCAAGTATTGACGGAGAAATTACATCAAATGGCTTTAACCCTAGTTTGAAAGTTTGGAAACATAAATCTGCCGATGCTGCGTCGTGAAAATAGAGGAACACACATCAAGCCTCATCAAGCCCTACCCACAGCAACCCTCCTCTTCATGGTTTTAGAGGCTTGCTTGAACATCCTTTGAGTTGTCATCCTCCAAAGGGTGTGTTTGGCAACCTAGAAAGTGAGAGAGAGAGTGAGAAAGAAAGTAGAGGCCAAGCAAGGGCCGTAATGGAAATGCTTTCAAATGAGAAGTTAGGTTCTAGGTATTCTAACATGGCTTCTATAGCCTTAAACAGGTGAAAATACCAATCTATCCTAAATAGTATAATTACATTGAGGTAGAAGTAGGAATTAAACAAAACGGGTCGTTTGAACACAAAAACATGAAAGCGAGCAATTTTCTCTGGTGAAAGATTTCGCTATATAATGAGGAATTGAGCCACCTCATGAGGCCCGCTATTCTTGTGAAATTTCTCTATTCTTGCGAAATTTCGCTATTCTTATGAAATTCGCTATAATCTTTCAGTGTCTGTGCTCCCTGCTTGCATCTGCATATTCGGCTGCATCCAAACATTTCGGTTTCTTACGTTCTGGCTTGGTGCGATGAAGATAAATCATACGAACTTCTAGTCATAAAATCATTTCGACTTGATATAGTAGGATAGGTTTATGAAACACACAAAAAAATACCACAAAGAAAGCATTCCGAAATGTAATCATTAGTACCAAAGGGACCTACACGTGCCAATCGTCTTAACTAATATGATTAGTACACAAAAAGCACTCAAAACCTATCTTAAATAGGATTCAAAATAGCACTTTTTGGGTACTAATCAGCCTTTTTGACACTTGGCTTAATCTAAGTCATTCATCTCCATCCTCTCACTAATCATGCAACATGTGTCACATGGGTACATGTAGTAGGTGACTTTTGTCACATCACATGTCCCTCACAAGTCGATCATCTGACACGACACCAGAGTGTTTCAAAACATGAAATTATTTGTCTCGAGGTCGACGAGAATCGATGTAGTAAGCCCCAGATTTCGCGAGACGATTCAACCGGTAAAGTCCGTTTGTCATCCGAGATCTAAAAAAATTTAGTTTTAATGAGTACCATTTACCCTTTCGAGAAAGTCGAATTTTCTCAGGTTTTACATCAAAACTGTTGTATTACTGAATTACATTGTCGCAACCTCAAGAGTCTGTCGTGACCTAGCTACTTGATCAGATATAGCTTCTGTAGACTTGCTCGAATTGCCATTTCTTCTGTAAAAGTCTACAAAATATAAATTTGGTAAAATTTCCATATTTTTTAATAAAAATAAGAAATTATAAAAAAAACATATCAGAAAAATGGATTAAAAATGAATGAGTTTTTTACTCATCAAATTCCCCCAAACTTAAAATTTTGCTTGTCCTCAAGCAAAGAAAAGAAAGAGTTGTTTGTCCTTAAACAATTTAACTTTATTTTTAAGGACATTTTTTTATTTATACTTCAATCTTGCTTGATTCCACCATTTGACTTGAAACAAAGAGGATTTGTAGTATTATTATTTCAAACTTCAATTTCAACTAAGAAGGAATGGTTTTATTCTATCCTGAGATAACTTGATGAATCAATGCGTAAACAACAGTCAATCAATCCTGTGTTGTGCATGTGTGTTGGTCTTCTTTCCTTTCCTCCTTGTCAGATTAGTTAATCTTCTGGGATTCTCCTTGGAAGATTGATTAAAGTCCCATAGGATTGTTTTTCATATTGATCTCCACTAATGTAAGCAAATTCAACCTTCAAGATTAACGAGGTCTTTTTGGCTTGTAATGTTAGGCTTGGGTAATTAGGTAGACAATTAGAAAATTTATGCTATAAATTACCCAGATTCCACTATTCACTTCTGCTTAATAGCCTTCCTCTTTCATCCTTTTCTTTCCTACTAATGTGAACTTTACTAAATCCCCTAAACTTGGCTTTTGTGCATCATCTTGACTTTTGTGGTCTCTTTGATTGCCACCTTCATATTTATCAGCCCAGTTTCTTTTTTGGAATTCTTTTTGTTTTTCTTCTCCTGTCAAAGTTTTGGAATCTATTTGTGTTTTTTGTACTTAGGCTTTCTATCAGTCTTAGAAAACTTTAGGTTAGCAACTCCTATGCCAATTGGCATTAGGGTACTAGGTGTTGAAACACCCCTAAGAACTTAATTGTTGAAGAGAGGTAGGCCACAAGACAAAACTTATTCCCTTTTAATTGACTTCTTTTTCTCCCTCTCTAATCTTTTAGTTGATTTTGTCTAATACTTCCCTATAGTCTGTAGGAAGTATATTCCCCAATCTTGTTCTCTTACGCAGAAGTTAAACTTTTTCTTGATACGAAAGCTAGTAATTTTTGGCTCTTTCTTTGCAGGATTAGTTTTTGGGAGGGATTTCAAGTTTCTAATTGCTGTTATTTGAAGAAGTTAGGCATATTTGGCTCAAAGCTTGGAACTAAGGTGTATGCATCTACATATAATGAGGATAGGTTTGAAAAAGGTTCAAACTTTCAAAGAGGGCCTCTATCCTTTCTTGTCAGTTGTTTTTGCCCAGGATTTCACCTTGACCAATAGTTTAACAAGTTCTAGGACCTTGTACCCTTGACTTTGAATTACCTCAGAAGATGTCTCTAATCTTTTTCAATTTGTTCAAAACTTATTGGACCATGTGTGATGTTTTTACAAGATTTATATTGACTCAACTATTTACAGTTCCAGTAAACGACTGTTCTTTCAATTGTTTACCTTTTCCTAATTCTGTAATTTCAACTTGATTTTAAATTAAACAACAACTTCTTACTTCAGTTCAATGAAGCCTACTCTTCTTTTCTCTCTCAACATTGTTTGGATTTAATCAGTGTTTGTTATGCCATTTTACTGACCCAAAAGCTTAAATCTGATAACCCATTCCTTGAACACACTAAACATGGCACAAGCAACCCAATTTACTAACTCGGATCAATCCACCCAAACAATTCACATTTTCTCAAACTTATTCAACTACCAGGTCCTAATTAAGCAGATCAACAATGTATATGTTCTTATTGCAATATTATTGAAAGTAACAAACCAAATCATCCAATTAATAGAACAATTCAAAAAAAACTTTTCAATGAAATTTTCTAACCTTATATTAATGATGTTGAAGGAGTACACTGGGAAAAAGAAAAGTGAAATTGTGCTATTTAACTTCCTTCTCTTATAGGATTTAGAAGGTATGATGTTAGGAGGCTCTAAGTCAAAGCTTGCCTAACATGGAGAAAATTTTGGGAAGGTCATGTCTGGTCTTTTCTTTTCAGAGGTGTGGGCTCTTCCTTGTCAGTGGAGATTAGATCATTTGTTAAATCCACAAGATTGATCAAGGTGTCTTGATTCAAGCCCTCTTATTCACTGTGCTTTCCAACTCAGAGATACAACCCAGCATGTTTGATAAATTATTGTTGATCAAATCCAAACTCTCATGCCAGATTTTTCTTCTATAGACATCATTATCTTCCAGCTCTTTATCTCTCTCCTTCATCAACCTCCCAAAATCCTTGAATTGCCCTTTATAAAGGTATTTGAAGGCTTCTATCTTTTTAAGCATATTACCCTCCATTTCAGCTTCTCTTTTTCTCAGAATGGTGGGCACTTCTTCATCTCATACGAGGCGATTGTTGTAGAAGGCTTCAAGCCCAGCCTTCGTCTTTCTCCAAATTCTTTCTCTCTCATTTTCATCTCTTCTCTCCATTCTTCCTCTCTACATCTCAAAGTGCGCTCGATAATTATTTATTTCCTCCTGAATTCGACCAGGAACTCCTCTACGATCAGTTGATACTTTTCCATTTCTGCTCCTTTCTTCCATATCTTTCTTTATTGATCTTAGCATCCATGATTTCAATGTTCCCTACATCCTTTCTAGAATACGCTAACTCGAAATCCTCTCAATTCAGGCCTTGAATGGCTCAGAGGGCTCATCCTGAAAGGCATCTCTTCTTCTTATGCTGGAGGAATCTGTTCTGGGACAGTTTCCATTTCCCTGTTATCATTCTCCTCGGCGACTCTCCTTAGTTCCTGATCCCCTTCTACTTTTTATTCTGGGCCCCTTTGTTACACACATGAGTAAGAGGAGATGCCTTAGGGCATGTTTCTTCTTCGTCCCACTGGTCTCTCACCCGGCTAAGATGCATAGTTTCTTTGATTGTTCTTTGGGTGAGGGGATTAGTCCTCTTTTATTGCTTAAGTGGTACCCTTTGATAGACCCCTCAATCAAACCTCCAATATTCATTTTACAGCCCTTCAAAAGGGCATATAAAATGATTGCCTCTTGTTCTCTCACTAAGCAAAGATGTTTAGTTGGAAGGATTACTGAGGACAGGAAGTAGAACCAGACCATAGCTTCCTCAGTGAGGGATCCTCTGTTGATAACGTAGTGAGGGTTCTTCCTTGTGTCTTCCCACTTCCCCTACCCAGCAGTTAGGAGGTCTATAATCTTCTCATGATTAGGGTTTTCTACCAATTTCTTGAATTTAGAACCGTGCTTGAGTTCCTTTAGTTTGAACATTTCATTGATTCTTTTGTGCCCAAAAGGTACGGACTCGCCGCGTGGTAGTCTTCTCTCATTCCAAGTGTTTGCATAAGATTCCCTAGAGAAGCGGAGAATCGGGCGCCTTGTGTGCCTGAAAAGAACTCGACCTCTCTTTTCTATTATCTCGAAAAGGAAATCGGCTTCCCAAAACCTCTTTCGTTCTTGACCCTTGTATTATGACCTATTCCATAAATCTTGCGCTCTTCTGTGAGAGATAAGTCCACCTGTGTCTCATTCTTCTTAAGTGCGCCTCCTTTGTTTTGTCTTTTTCGAAGCCTTTCTACCTCAGCTGGCTCTTCTACTACAGACTGGGTTTCTGGTTCTGCATTCGTGACGGTCTCGGACTGAGGTTCCAGGTGAACCTCCTCCACCCCATGACAATGTGCACTCATGAGCTCATTAATTATTCCGTTAAGATCCGGAACAGGGTTTTGGTTATCTGCCATGGTTGAGAATTTGAAATTGGACACTAGATTTAGTTTAGTGGTGAAGAGAGAAAAAGAGAGTGAACGGTTGGTGAAGATCTTAATTTGAATGAAGTTTGGGAAGATTGTAACTATTCAATTTTGTTTGATGGGCTCAATGTTATCATTGTTTTAATGAGAGTCGCGACTTTAACTTATAGGTTACAACACAAATTCCCAACAATAACTACCTTATTTAATGTTGCGACGCCTACTAGGAACAATCAAATTAAGAACACATTAATCAAATAAGTCCCCCAAATTCCAAGTACTTCCTTCTAACTTATGCAGAAAATACTGTAACTAACAATAAATTCAAACTATTGGAAAGATTCTGCGCTTCTCAGCGTACGTCCCTGATAGATAATGGAGAATTGATCAATTACACCCATTGCAGTTGCAATAGACTGAGAAGAAACGAATTCCAGAAATTGTCTAGATTTCATTAAACTCAGGCAGTAAATTGTAAGAAATTGAAACATTACTTCCAACTTCAGCATTCTAACATATCGCTGGTTCAGAGCCAGGAAAATGAAAAGAAAAAGAAAAGAAAAGAAAAGAAAAGAAAATTCTATTCTAAAAATATGCAATGAGTCTTCCTCGTCCTCCCCAACAGTGGATTTTAGAAAACGGAAGCTGCTCGTCTTTTTGCGCGTAAGCCTATTTATAACCTTTTGAAATATGGCCTGACTCCAAGGCTTCAAGTGGATTTTCCCTAAAATCAAGTAAGCTTGACTCACTGTTTTAAGAATTAGCGACATCATTTGTGCTCTGTGGATCATAAGTCTGTCGTGAGTTTCAGGAAGCGAGTCGCAACCTTCTTTTTAGTTTGTTCTTGCAATTGTTGAGTCGCAACCTAATGTTTTACATTCTGATTGGTTTCTAACGATTGCTTTGATTAGTGGTTGTGACATAGATTCCTTGTCGAGACCTCGATTGGGTAATCTCGACCTTACATTTTTGTCCCTTATGACAATTTCCTAGTAGAGACCTTGCAAGTCCATTCAGCAATCCTTCCTGGTCACGACATCAATTATCTGTTGCGACCAACAATGTCTTCTTTTTGTGTCGCGATATGATCTTTCCTTGAAGCTCCTTCTGTCTTGGTCTCAGCAAATTTCTCCTGTTGCAACAACTTTTGTTGGGCTTACTATCACTTCTAGTCGCGACCTGAGTTCTCCGTCGTGACTTCATAACTACTGTATTACTGAATTACATTGTCACAACCTCAAGATCTGTCGAGCCATTCTTGACGGATACTGAAGCTACGTATGTTGCTAGAATTTACATGTTTATACCGTAAAGTATGCAAAATAGAAATTTGGTAAATTTTCCATATTTCTGAATAAAAACAAGCAATTATAAAAAAATAAAAATAAAAACATATCAGAAAAATGGATTAAAAATGAATTAGTTTTTTACTCATCAAATTCCCCCAAACTTAAAATTTTGCTTGTCTGACTCCTCCCACAGCCTTTTCTCTCTTTAGCGACCTCGCCCCTGGGACCAGTCAACTACGTCTTTGCTAGCCAGGAGCTCAGTAAGAGACTCGTTCATGCGCTGGCCAGGTTGGTCGTCCTCCGCCTTCTGGCGGAGCCTCTTAAACGGTAAGGCAAAAATTTGGGCCTCTCGGTGCCATGAGACCCCTTTACGCCCGGGCATGCCCAAAGCGGCCAAGTCTTCGGACCTTAGCTAACTCAGATTCCGCTTGCGCTAGGGCGCTACCCACCACTTCAGCCTCCAATTTAACCATCGACGCTTCATGACGAGCGGCATCTCTCTCGACCTCGGCGGATGTGCTTCAATGGCTTCCTTTGGTCTCCGACTCGGTGCCGTGGAACTTCGCCTCCGCTCCATCAAGGGGAAGCTCGGGGCCTTACGGTCGGAAGCGATCGGCCCGGGGCGTGGCGTAGCCTCTCTACATCCCTCGTGGAATTTGGAACTCCCGATGTTGGTAGGCCATGTTTCTAATGGCAGTAATCGCCTGCGAATAGACATATTAAGGATACGACAAACTAGGAAATAATGCTAGAACATCACTTAGCAGTTACAAGCATACCAGTTCTATCAACTAGGTGAATTAGGATTTTGGACCAGCATCTCGTCTTCAACCATCTATAGGAGGTCCTCTTTGCTAATTAGACGGGGAGTTGAGAATAGTATACTCTTCGCCTCTCCCTCTGACCCGCCGCGGTCACGGGCATCTATAATAGGGCCGAGTACAGATCGTGTAAGTGATATGCCAAGGATTCACCTATGTTAAAAGGCCTCCAGCGATCGATGATCTCCTGGGTGCCCTCTGGCCCGGGAGCCAAAACCTCCTCCATAGGTGGAGCCAGGCCCCGTGAAGGATGATACAAATTTAATGCGCTTGATCATCACGGCCTTGGCTGCGCTGTTCGGCAGGGGATGCGAGGGTCTCTTTGGCTCAGCCGAGGCTTTGTTCGGGGGATTATGGATCCACTTGGATCGTGGGGTCGGGAGGCCTCACGACTCCTGGGTGGTGTTCTCGGTCGACTAGTCATTCGAACCATCTCAGGCGAACCTAAGATGACTATTTCCTGCACATCCGGGCTCTCTCCCTCGACCACCTCAGGGATGGCATGGCGCGGCAGGCTAGCATCACGCTTAAAACTAGGCGGCAAGTTATGAACCAATTTAGGTCCCCCTCCTCTTTCTTCTTCCAATCCAGGGATATTTGGATATGGGGAGAATCCAGGCGGAATCTTCTACTCGATTCAGAGGAACCTTTTATACGGTTGTCCCTTTATATTTCTTGACACTTAGGGGTAGGGCCGGGTGCTTGCTAAGAGGACGCTCCGAATGGCTACCCCTTTCGCCCCGCTTGGATGCTTGTGGGGTAAGGCCGGAATCCTCACTAGCAAAGGAAGGTTGCCCGGGCCGAGTATGGATCACCAATTCCCGACCAGCCGCCTCAATCTCGGTTCCCTACATGGAGATGAGTTATCCGGGATTAAATTTAAAAGGTCTGCATTAACGTAATGCTCCCCCTTCCGCAATTTCTATGGGTAGAGGGCGTGGAATGACCGGAACGTTGTAGGGAGCCAGGTTGCGACTCAAATCGTTCAGATTCTTCAAAGTAAGAAGGACTTCGTGATGTCGCTCTCACTCAAAATCTCTGCTTGACTTCAAATTTTTCAAAGCGGCCTTCTCGGCGATTGACCGAGTTTGCCCCATCGACTTTCCACTGCACAAGCACCACACGATGTGGGTCTATGCACCACAGTAGGCGTGTAAAGGCACTCACACTACATACCCGGGAAAGACGTTGATTGGTTTATGTAAAACAAAGGTCGAGGGAGGCCGGGGTCATCTGTGTTCTGACCAGGGATCCCTCCTTTCACCTCATACTTGGGCGAATCGGAGAGCCCCGTAACAAATTGTAGCCAGGGGCTCTAGGACGACATGGATAGTCGGCCACCATGTGCCAGCCTCAAGGTGTAAGCAAAGCAAACTTCCACCAACGAAAGGTCCAAGTGATAAAGAAGGTTTAGTATGCAGCATCCAGTAAAAATTCGAATGATGTTTGGGTGGATATAAGCAGGTGGCGCTCTAGTGAAGTACAAGAATTGCTTGACCGGGGGCGACCACGGGAAGAGGCTTGTTGCAAGTTCCTCCCAGTTAAAAATAGCGTGTTGTATTCTTGAGTCCACATGATTACGAGTCGGGCCCTCCGACAACTCAAAGTCAATATCCTCGGGGATTTGACAATAAGACCTCACCTCATCTATGGAGAGGGAGGAGATGATGCTGCTTGCAGAAGGAGACTCTCGGCTAGGCCCCTGCCTGCGCCCAGCTTGACGATTGCATCTACGTCGTTACATAGATGCTTTCTCTAGTTACAATCAGATCAGCATGGATCCCGACGACCAAGAGAAAACCTCATTCGTTACGGGGCAAGGGACCTATTGCTATCAAGTAATGCCTTTCGAACTAAAAAACGCAAAAGCTACCTACCAGAGGTTGGTGAACAAGATGTTCCAGAAACAAATATGGACATCTATGGAGGTATATATAGACGACATGTTAGTAAAATCAACTACGGCTGAGCTCCATATAGCCCGGTCGCGGGGAGGCATTCGGATCTTGAAGAGTACAACATGAAGTTGAGATCCATCCAAATGTGCTTTCAGTCTCAGTAGAAAAATGCTAAGGTTTTATAGTCAATAACCAGGAATGGGGCCAACCGGACAAGATAAAGGCGTAGCTCGACATGTCACCGCCATCAGACATAAAAGAAGTCCAACGCCTAACTGGAAGAATAGTTGCGCTAAGCCGTTTTGTGTCCAGGGCCAATGATAAGTGTCAGCCCTTCTTCCAAGTTCTAAAAAATCTTTCCAATGGGATGCACACTGCGAAGAAGCTTTCACAGCGTTAAAAACTTATCTGAGCTCTCTCCCTAGGTATGGTGAGTCCTGGGAGGCTCCTTACTGCGTACTTAGTAGTTTCGATTTCCTCGGCCAGCGTCGTCACGGTCGGAGACAAAGTCAGAGTGCAGCACCTAGTCTACTATTATAGTCGAGCTCTGAGAGGAGCAGAGGAAAGGTACCCAAAGATGGAGAAATTAATCCTAGCATTGGTAACCACAGCCCGAAAACTCCGCCCTTACTTCCAAGCTCATACCATTGAAATCTTAACAAAATACCCAATGAAGCAAGTGCTACACAAACCAGAGACCTCAGGAAGATTGATGAAGTGGGCCATAGAGCTAAGCGAGTTCGGCATCAGATACAAACCGAAAACAGCAATAAAAGGGTAGATCTTGGCAGACTTCGTCATGGAATTTACCTCAGCAAAGCTTGCCGAAGCTACTCAAGCAACGTCTGACCTCCCTATTTGAAGGTTGTTCGTAGATGGGACGTCAAAGCAAAATTGGTGCGGTCTAATTTTGACCTCTCAAAGGAATGAATGTAATTATGCGCTAAGATTTGGGTTCCAGGCCTCGATAACGGTGGAGTATGGGGCGAGTCATAAATTTGGGCAACCTCGCCCATTCTATGGAGTTGATCAACTAGAGGTATGCAGCGCCTCCCAGCTGGTAGTGAAACAAATAGAGACTCCCTCTGGCTCGGAGGCGAAAAAATGATCTATACCTCGAAGATGCAGGGTGCCAAGTTCGTACGAGTTCGGATCGGACACATGCCAAGAGCGAGGAGATTCGCGAGGCAAATGCCTTAGCAAAACCTTGTGACCTCCAAGGGACCTCAATGGTGACACCTGCTCAGACACCTTTGAGGCCCTCGCTGTAGATCTCAACAACGAAGAGATCTCACAATAAATGTCCGTAGAAATTTGGATGGATCCCATTTGGGACTACTTAATAGAAGGACTACTACCAAACGACCCGAAGGAGGCATCTAAGCTTAGGTCGAGGTCTGCCAGGTTTACTATTCATCGGGGAGCCCTTTATAAGCAAGAGGATTTTTTACACCCATCCTCAAATGCATTGCAAGGGAAGACGTCGACTACGTGCTGAGGGAAGTACATGCAGGCGTATATGGAAATCACATCGGAGCTCGGGCACTGGCGGGAAAAGTCTTAAGGCGGGGGTACTATTGGCCCACAATGCTCAGAGACGCAACAGAACTAGTCGGAAAATGCAAAGTTTGTCAGGAGCACACCAAAATCTCTCACCTCCCATCCGAGTCACTGACGTCAGTTACAAGCCCTTGGCCTTTTCAGCAGTGGGGGTTGGACATATTGGGACTTACGCGTGGAAGGGCCAATGCAAATTTCTGCATTAAAGCCAGCGGTGGATTATTTACAAACCAGGCGAAGCCGAACCCTCCAATACTATCCGCGGAGAACAAAGGTACGCAGCCGTTTGGTGTGCCATAATATGCGAGATTTGGTATCAAGTACGGTGTGGAACTGATAGGAAACAATTCGTAATCTAAGTTCAGGGATTTATGTGCCGAGCTCGGGATCAGGAACTACTACTCGTCCCCAGCTCATCCACAGTCCAATGGACAAGTAGAAGTCACCATCAGAATCCTTAAAGCAGCATTAAAGACCAAGTTGGAAGGTCTAAAAGGAAAATTGGTAGAATACCTCCCCGAGGTGTTATGGGCATATAGAACTACGCGTGGTCGACCTTCGGGGGCCTTCGCTCCTAGCTGGCAGGGTGAAGTAGCCCTATCGGGGATAGTTAAAATCCCCAAGAGTTTGCAATTGTAGCGTAGAACATAACGAAAGGCTGCCGCCTGAACTGGAATATACAGATGAAAAGCGTGATCAGATCCTGAAACGCACCGAAGACTACCAAAGGAGGCGCAAGGTACTACACCTAAGGTTAAACCCAGTTATAAGCACGGCAGCCTAGTTTTAAAAAGCACTTGATGGGGAAAGATCCTACACATGGAAGCTAGGACCCAGTGGGAGGCCGCCCTCATCGTGTCACGCGTGATCAGGCCAGCAACCTACGAACTCCAGGGCCGAAAGGAAAAATTCTACCTCACTCTTGGAACGCTGAGCACCTCAAACGATTCTATCAATAGACCTCGGATTGTAATCTCTAATAAAGTATCATCAGCTTTCAGATAACAGTCTGTGTGTTCGTTGATTACTCTGCTTAATATCATTATGAATCAAAAAACAAGGCATATCGGTAAAAGAAAAGCAGGCAGCTCGGCCAGAAACGCCTAAGAAAATTACACACCTCAGAATACGAAAATTCATGCTTCATTGTTCTTTATTTGAAAGAAGGTACAATTGATTCGAAGAGATTACAATCGGTTTTCATCCGCCACATCCTCGGGAATAAGCCGATCTGACGGCTCCCTCGAAAAAAAAAATGAAAGAGAAAGGGAAAGGAAGAAGAAAGAGAGGAGTGGGAGCGAGAGGGAAAAGGAAGGAAAGGAGAAGAAAGAAGAGAAAGGAAAGAAGAGAGAAAGAAAAAAAGAGGAGAAATGGATAGGCGATACTAAAGTTCTTTAGTAGCCCCCTCGGATGCATTCTGCACGGCTCAGATCATCGGACATGACACAGAATAACATAAATCCCACAATGGAGAAACTAGGGAAAAACACAACTCCTACAAGCAGAAGACCTTCGAAACCAAACGTCAGCTCAAGATCTTAAGGCAGGCCTCCCGCAATGACGACTAAGCCTTGACACTTCATCGTACGTGGATCCCAATTACGCCTAAAAAGGGAAGAAGATTCGAACCATGAGCTCCATCACAGAGGAGTCGCTATTTGTAGGGAAGCCAAGGGCGCTCGGGAAGTCGCGCAATCCGTTCCAATTCTCCGTAAAACCGTATTAAAGCTACCTGCGCCTTTCCAAGAGAAAGAAGTCAAATTGGCCATGTAGCCACAGGGCCACGTCGCCAAGGAGCCCAACAGTTCAGTTCGAAGAGGCCATGTAGCCACGGGGCCAAGCAGCCCAAGAGCCTCAACAACTCAGTTTTCAAGTCGCGCAATCCGTTCTAATTCTCCATAAAGCAGCGTTAAAGCTACCCGCGCCTTTCCAAAAGAAGGAAATCAAATCGGCCATATAGCCACAGGGCCACGCCTCCTAGAACCTGACATTTCCGGTTGCGAAGAGCTCAAGCGCTCAGCTAAGGCCTTGTAGCCCGGGGGCGATTCGGCTCTGGGGCAAATTAGCCTGAGCCTCGGCTGACCGGTTTTGAAGAGCTAAACTGCTCGGCTAAGGCCTTGTAGCCCGAGGCGATTCGGCTCGGGCGAGTTAACCCGCAGGCCATCGGCGGCTTTCGGTTGAAGAGGCTCGCTGCTCAGCTAAGGCCTTGCCCAGCCTAAGGAGCGATTCGGCTTTCAGGCGAATTAGCCTGAGCCTCAGCGGCTCCGGTTTTGAAAAGCTCGGCGCTCCGGCTAAGGCCTTGTAGCCTAGGAGCCAGTTCAGCTCAGGCAGATTAGCCCACGGAGCCTCAACAGCTCAGTTTGAAGAGCTCAACTACTCAACCAAGGCCTTGTAGCCCAAGAGCCAGTTCAGCACGGCCAGTGCTTGGAGCCTCGGCTCATTTTCAAGGCTCATTTTCCCGGCTAAGGCTTTGTAGCCCGAGCCCGGTTCATCTCGGGCATATTAGCCCACGGGCCTCGGCTTAGTTTTCAAAACTCAAGCTCAACTAAGGCCTTCCTCGCCTAGGCCAATTCGAGCAGGCTGATTGGCCCACGGAGCCTAAGCAGCTCAGTTTCGAAGAGCTCAACTGCTCAACTAAGGCCTTGTAGCCAAGGAGCCAATTCAACTCAGGCATATTAGCCCACGGAGCCTCAGCAGCTTAGTTTCGAAGAGCTCAATTGCTCAACTAAGGCCTTGTAGCTCAAGAGCCAGTTCAGCCAGACATATTAGCCCACGGACCCTCAGCTTGGCCTCCCGAGTTTGAAGAGCTCGGCACTGCTGGCTCTGAGCCTTGTAGCCCGAGCCAATTCGGCTCGGGCGGATTAGCCCACGGGCCTCGGCAGCCCAGTTTTGAAGAGCTCCAGCTTGCTCAACTGGGGCCTTGTAGCCCGAGGAGCCGGTTGGCTCAGACAGTTAGCCAGGGCCTCGGTAGCTAAGTTTTCAAGGCTCAGCTCGACTAAAGGCCTTGTAGCCAGAGGCCGATTCGGCTGGGCGGATTAGCCACGGAGCCTCATTTCAGTTTAAAGAGGCTCGCTTCTCAACTAGGCCTTAGCCCAAGAACTGATTCATTTCGGGAAGATTAGCCCACGGAACCTTAGTAGCTCTGTTTTCAAAGAGCTTAACTACTCAACTAAGGCCTTGTAGCCAAGGAGCCAGTTCAGCACAGGCAAATTAGCCCACGGAGCCTTAACAGCTCAGTTTCGAAGAGCTGAATTGCTCAACCAAGGCCCACGCCCAGCCTAGAGCCGGTTGGCTCGGGCATATTAGCCGCGGGCCTCGAGTAGCTCGGTTTGAAGGCTCGAGCTACTCAACTAGGGCCTTGTGAGCCCAAGGGCCGGTTCGGCTCCCGGGCATATTGGCCACGGAACCTCAACAGCAGTTTTCAAAGCTTAGCTGCTCAGCTAAGGCCTTGTAGCCCGGAGCTGATTCGAGTAGGCAAATCGCCCACAGACCTTAGCGGCTCGATTTTCGAAGAGCTCGATTGCTCGGCCAAGGCCTTATGGCCCAAAGAGCGATTCGGCTCAGGTAGATTAGCCCATGGGCCTCAACGGCTCGATTTCGAAGGCTCATTGCTCGACCAGGCCTTGTAGCCTAGGAGCCGGGTTCGACTCGGGCGGATTAGCCCGAATGAGCCTCGATGGGTTCCGAAGAGCTGTTGCTTTCGGCTAAGACCTTGTGGCCTAGGGCGGTTCGGCTCAGGCGGATTAGCCCATGGGCCTCCAACAGCTCGGTTTCAAGACCTCGGCGCTCGGCTAAAGCCTCGTAACCCGGGGAGCGGGTGGAGTCGACGAGAGCGGCAGACATGAATTTGGGGGTAAGCGAGGAGATAGAAAATTGGGTATCCATTGAGTTTCAAAGCGAAGCGGCATTACATATATCCGGGTTCAAAGCCCAATACAAAAAAGAAAAAAAACAAGCAAAATTACCTGAGCTGTCATCGAGGCCTGGATTAGGAGCAAGGTGAAGAAGGGGGAGGCAGGCCTCGTAGAAGCGATTGAATCTCCAAAACGATCGAGCCCGAAAAGGAATCTTACCTCCTCATCATTGGGAATATCAAAATTAAGGTCGAGCCAGTGGCGTCGAAACCCTCCTCTGGAAAGCAAGCCATCTAGAGGCCCACTGAGTGTAAGCCTCGTCCCTAAAACTTTGCTATCCGCCGTCCCTCGAACGACCCGAAGTTTCTGTCTCTGAAAGGTCCCTACATGACGCATGGCACTCGTCGGTCAGCGTTGATAGGCTCGACTTCGGAGCTTCACCGCGGGCTTTGTCTAGCAGCACTGCTTTATTATGCAGCTCATCTCGAGCAGCTTGCAGCTCTTCCCTGACTACCTGAAGCTCATTCTAGGCAGCCTGCAGCCCATCCCTAGCCACTCGTAGATCGTTCTGGGCAGTATGCAGCCCATCCCTGACCTCCCGAAGCTCGCCCTCGACAACTCTTAAGCCATCTCGAGCCTTCTCTTCTCTACCCTCGGCCCGCGATATCACCATTAAAGTATGCCTCAGGTTAGACTTGAGCTTCACGGCTTCCTCCGTCATATTTTGCATCCGAGCTCGCAGTTCAGCTCGCTCGGAGGTAAGAGAAGCCACTCTAGCTTTGTAGGCTCTGGCGGCTTTGACATAGCCCTCGTTCAGTCTGGCCCTTTTTGCCAAACTCTTCAGATGGGTAGCCTTTTATCAATACTAACATAAGTCAATATGCAACTCAAAACCAGAATCCAGGCAAACAAATAAGGACCACAGGAACTTACGGAGAAACCCACACAGGAGGGATAGATTTAAAAAGGCCTCCTCAATAAGCAAGGTACCCGACCTCTTGAGATCAGAATCCTTAAGGTTGGATGAGATCGTGCAAGTAGCAAGCTCAACATTGGAGAGCAAGGAATCTCGTCCACTGTAGCTTGGGCACTTCCTCCCAGAGTCTTACGCTGCTCCCGAAGGGGCTCGGCGCTCTGCTTGGCGGGGAGGGACTCCAAACTGAGATAAGGCATGGCACCAACGGAGGCTCGGCAACCCCTCAGGAATCTTTGGCCTTGGCGACGGAGGCGAGGGGTTGCACACTTGGCACTCCTTGAGCCTCGGTCGGGAGATGGCAATACTTGCTTTACTCGGACATGGGCGGAGGACGTGAAGATGTCCTGACCTCGGGGTTTACCTAGGCCGGATTGCTCTTTTCGAGGGAGTCCTGAGACTTCCGCTTTATACTTCGAGACCTCCTGGACAACCTCTCCACCCGAGCTTGAAGCTCTCCCCTTAGTGGGCTTGACAACGGGAGGCCTCTCGTAGGAGAACTTCATAACAGATGAAGGTGAAGGTCTGGAAGACTTGAGCCGAGAAAGACCACAGGTCAGGCGATAAGCTTAGAGTAAGCGCGCGGAAGACACTTGGCCAGCTTCCGCTTTACGACCTCGTCTTCGGGGTTAAGATCGGGCGGTTCCACGAGCCTTGATACAAAGTTAGGGATACCTTATAATGCAGCGAAGACTAGATCAAACTAAAGCAAAACAAAACTCACGTAGGTGCAAAATTAGTCGGACATCGAGCGCCCAATGTGTCTTCCCGGTCGGTGGGATCATACTCCCAGCGGTGGCCACCCGGCAATGGCGTTCTTTCCAAATTTGTGGGATGGCGGAATAGAGATGATCAGCGGGTATTTAGGCAGCTTGGATAAATAAAGGAAGACCTCAGTGTCTTCCTTCACCTTCCAATAGAGTCGAGCAGGATCTATCACGGGAACACCGCCACTTATCCCTAAAGACAACTAACGACCGATCGAATGCGGGGCGGGCGTTGAAATGTTGCAAAACCCTTTTTATAAAGGGATGCAGAGGAAAACGGAGGCCATTCTCAAAGGCCACCTCGAAAAAGCACACCATCTTAGGCACTTGAACAACATAGGAGGTCGTCACGTCGGGGACCAAGCACGGATCCCGAAAACGGGGGCTGTATCGTCTTGAAAAGACTTCCCGTATAAACTGACCACGCTGGGACTCACCGCCCGAGGCGTTGCCGCGGCCGTTCGGATATTCAGACCCCACAGGTTAATCTCATCAATTTTATCCTTGCCTTTACCTAAGGGGGAAGGAGGTTCCCCAGGGGCATCTCGAAGAACAACCATGGCTAAGCGATTGGACTCACCACCCATCCAGTCACACAGACGAGGATCTTTGTGAGAATCACCTATCACATAGAAAACGACCGGACCCATACAGGAATGCCCGAAGTTAGGGCTAAAGCTAACCAAGCTAGCCTTGACAAAGAAGGAGAAGGACGTATCGGCCACTAGGAGCGAGCGAAAAGGACGCCCTCGGTGGGTGTACAAAACACCAAAAGAAATTCTGAACAAATGATCAAACGAGTTTCAAGAAAAAAGAAGCCCGAACTCGCAGAGAAGGAAAAAGCTTCGAATATCAGGGGAACACAATGCTAACGGTCAGAGGATGTTCTTAAAAGAAACTGAAAGAACTAGAGGAAATAAGCGTGAGAGTCAAAAAGTCATTATTACCACAGACGTCGGCGACAAAGCTGAGCCGGCCACTGGCGACCACGTTAAGGTCGCACCCGATTCAAGCAATCTGACCCTTGCCGCGCTCGCGGTAACCAAGGGCTGGGGGCGAAGCTTATTGGGTTTAAAAAATGAGCGCCACGGGCCCACTCCCAGTCAGCGAGGATTGAAGAAGACTTATAAGCGAAGCCGATCAAAATGGCCGGCTCTGGCCTTGAAGCCCAGCGAGCCAGTTCGTATCCATCGGGCGATAACGTGGAAGCCCAAAGAGCCCATATCAATAAATCAAATCAAATCTCCACCCAATAAGGGAAGTAGGATAATTCCCAGCCAACTTCTTTCTAATTATCCCTTATTAATCTGACGATAAGGAAAATCCTAAATCGATAAGAGAAGTCTTTATCACCATCGATTGGGAAAATCATCCACTATAAATACCGGAGTCACCCCCTTCGGTGAAAATGCGCACAAAACTTCATTCCCTAAAAGCAGTTGATCTTTTCTTCCACTGGAAAGAACTGACTTAGGCATCGAAGAGCAATGGCGGCTTTGCCGTCCTTTTGAACTCTTTGTTTTGCAGAGGACTCATCCAGGCCCGGTGGACCCGGCCGGCAATTCGGCTCGCCTCGGCCAGTTCCGGTTGAAAAAGGCATCATCAGCATGTTTCATTTGTCTTCTTTCGAAATCAGTCATCTCGACTTCCTCAACTTCATTAGAATCGACCTCATCAATTTCATGAAAATTTTCTTCATTTAAAGAACTTATAAGTCGTTCCTTTTTTTTTTTTTCATTTGAATTTTTTCGTTCGAAGCATTAGACATATACAATCTAACACTTTGTGACACTTCCGCAGGTATACTTCGACATCCTTCTATGACACTTGCTTTACTATCGGCAGGTGTGCGGCCACTCCCTGAAATCGACCATTACCTCTAACATTAGAAAATCCCATAAACGGCCGTATTGCTTGCTTCAATCTCGTATAATTTTTTTTTTCTAATCTAAACTTATGATTTTATAAAATTTCGGCAGCATAACAGCTGCATACAGGACAATTCCCAAAACCTGTATATACAGTTTACACTTTTCAAAATATGGCAACGACACGCTCCATCGAAAGGGCCTGGGGCTCATCACATTTTCATAATGAAACTATGTACATACAAATATATAAGGTATACAGTTCAAAGTATTTCCTTACACAAAATTGTTAATACAACATGATGCAAAATCAAAGTCCTACTATGCTCGTGTCCGGCGTGCTGTGCGGAAAATAGTTTAAAGCGACAAAATAATGAAGGCTAAAGCGAGCTCGTGAGTGTATCTTTATAAAATCTTTGCTTTTTAAGTATCTCAAAGCGTAAAACTCTCTTTTACAAGATATTTTCGAAGCCTTCTTGCTTACTTTAAAGTTTATAAAACTTTACATTGCCCTTGCTTTGCTTTGCTTTCTTTATAAGTTTATAAAACTTTTCGAATCTTGCTTTAAAAAGTTTATAAAACTTTTTATAAACAGGAAGCAGGAACAGCCCATTGTTTTCAGAATCAAATGGGAGCCTTAGACTCAGCCGTTTGCTTTAAAATAACCCACGGGGAGCCTGGGCTCAACCGCTTTCGTTT
The DNA here is from genome assembly GCA_016808115.1 of Tetrastigma voinierianum. Taxonomy (NCBI): domain Eukaryota; kingdom Viridiplantae; phylum Streptophyta; class Magnoliopsida; order Vitales; family Vitaceae; genus Tetrastigma; species Tetrastigma voinierianum. Next base: position 92,131 of record JAEQBH010008274.1, on the reverse strand, counting down.
TGAGAAATAAAAGCGAGAGCACAGGCTCAGCGGATTTTGCTTTTAAAACAAACACTTGGGAGCTGAGCTAGTGTTGCAGATGGTTGATTCAAAATTGTATAAAATATGTATAAATGATCCAACCGCTGGAGGCCTTTTCTGTTGTACCCTAGTGAACCACGGGAGCTTGGGCATCGTAGTGCCAGGTGCACGGACTGGTCGCATCACCTAGGTGGAAGAGCCTTGGCTCAATTCCTCTTTTTCCGGTAAATATGGTGGAATTGACTTGGGTCTCCATCACCATAATTTAGTTAGAGCTCTAACCTATATACTCCAGTACGTGCCACAGTCTCCTTTAAATGCATGATGCATGATCTAAGTTTGTCGACCAGGCAAATCTAAAATGCATGTATGATATCCTAACACCACAGCGCCGCATCACGGAATACCTCTAACAGTATACTTGCTTAATACTAAAGTTTTTAGTTTGAGCCTATTTTACAAAATAGACTTTTGTTTACTTGCTTGCTTCTTTGAAATATGGTTTTACAATTCAAACAGCGCGCTTCTTTATAAAGGCATGGTTGATTATCAAAACCATTACTTGTTTACTTTTCACATATGGTTTAGTCAAGAACCATTTTGTTTAGCAAAACTCATTGCTTGCTTTAAACATGGTTTACAATTAAAACCATTAAATATCAGTGTAAAACAGTTTATAATAATAATACACTAGTATTTGAAAAATAGGTTTAGAACACTCATCTTTTTGTTTACCAAAACTTATGCACAACTCCACTACTTTCCCTCCTTTGCTTTTAGCCTACACACTCAAACGAATACGGCGAAAACATTAATCGCCTGCGTATAGCATAAAACTTAACTTACTTCACACGCAAGTCACTTTAGCGTCACACAACATTCATATAAAACCAAATGAACAAATTTACCCTTAAGTACCAAAAGCCCCTAACAAAAAAAACCACTTATTTTGGTAAACCTTTTTCCAACAATACTCTCTGGACTTTATTACCTAAAGAAGAATTATTCAAACGGTCTTCAAAATTACTGAAACTACTCAGATCAGTCCTTTATATGTATCCAACATCTCTTTTAATTTTCAATTTAAAATTCCTTCTCTAAGGCCCTCAACCATAACTGGAATTTACAGCAATTTTTTTATGCCAAAATGGTTAGCTCAGCGAATCACCCTCTTTGTTATCCTTGATTTCTGCAGTCTTAAATCCATAAATTGGAAATGGTTTCTTCACTCATTTGAATCTATGGTTCTAAGGTTTCTTCTCCAATTGGAATCACCCAATTTGGATCACCAAAACGCAAGTTATTGTATTTTACATCTATATTACTCAATTTGGTAGAACAGAATATGCACATAGCTCCACTTTGAAAAATTTATGGGAACCTTGGGTTTACAATTTGCATGCACTTCCTTCAGCTAACTTATTCCCCTAGAAGTCTATTTTATCCAGAATTTTGAATCACTCAATTTGGATGAGTGAAACTCCACTTATGGCCAAAACACTACAACAATACCCAAAACATAGCATAACCAGTGAGTTACACAGGCTCACCTCAGTCCTTATTTGGGGCCTTAGAGCTACAATTTTCTCTATGTCCCTTCATATACATTTGTAGTAATATCTCTTATGGTTCTTTACCGAATTTGAATCAATTCATTTGGATGATTATAGCAATGTAATAAAACAAAAACATGGGTTTTACGAATTTTGACAGCATTTCCTTTAAAAAAACTAACATTCTCCTTTTTACAGCAGATTTCCTCAAAACCAACATGGAATTAACTTGAAAACAAGCTAAAAAAGCCTTATTAGTGGTTTGAACTCTTCTGACAAACCCTAGGTGAAAATCAGAACTCTTACTCAAGTCCACGATTCATACAACCCATGGAATTTGTTGGATTATATTTATTGTATCTGGAAGTGGGTTTACCCACAAAACTTGAAATTACAGGGTTTGGGTGATATCTTGTAAAACCACAGAGCAGGCATTATCTCCATGGAAAATTCATACCAAAACCCTAGGGTCCAAAATATACATGATTAAAAATAAAAACATCTTTTAGTCCTTCTCCCACTTCTTCTATTTCTTCTTCTCTTCTTACTTCTTGCTGCATATTCTTCTTCAAAACGTGGAGCCTAGCAATTGAGATAAAATGAAATTTTGGTTTGTCTCATGCCCTTTATAATCCATGTTTCCACTTAATTGCAATTAAGTCCTTAGTCACTTTAAATGTGCAATCAACTTATTATTTTCATGTTTGGCACACCATCTTCTCAATTTATGTTTATTTCAATTTTATGCTATCTTCTTTGATTATACCCATCGTATAAGATTTGATCGATTCACGATTTTACCCTTGTTCTATCAGCATTCAGTTGTAAATTTGCTCATTTCACAATTTCATCCTGAACAACAACTGCAAAAAAACATATTACAATTGTACTTGGTGCACATATGCTTTCACGATTCACGTGTATTGTACGATACCTGGAGCGGGGCTTTACATTCTACTTGTCGAATATGTGCAATATGTTGCCTAATCTTTATTATACCTCCATGAATAATTTTTCCATAGTACTTACATTTGGGGGTTCTTCTATTACCACCAAATGGTTCTGCATTCTCCCAACCAATATCATGTTTTGAAGTCATTCCAAAATGTTCAATTATTTTCTTATATAATTGTTCTTCAACAAAAATTAAATTTCTACCCAGTGGTAAATAAATTTACATAATTTCCATTTTCAATTAAGTAAATTAAATACTAGTTAATTTAAGAAGAATTATAATAAGTATCTATATTGTTTTTAAGATAGATATTTTACTTGCTAAATCAAAATTAATGAAATATGGGAGAAAAATATCAATAAATATTTTACAATTATTTATCTTATTTTTATTTATAATATATTACACGTGTGATTAATATTAATACAATTAAGATTAATTATTCTTATTTATGCTTGTTTTTCATAAATTATTAATTTTGAATTAATCTTATTTATGTTTGGTAAATAAATTAAATAATATTTGTATTTGTATTTTATATTGTTCACAAAAAATATGATTTATGATTTTTTAATTTATTAGTGCTATTTATTTATAATATATTGCAAATTAATTTAATATTAATACAATTGTTAATTATTCTTATTTATGCTTGTTTTTCATAAATTATTAATTTTGAATTAATCTTATTTATGTTTGTTAAAATAAATAAAATAATATTTGTATTTGTATTTTATATTGTTCACAAAAATATGATTTTGCTAATTTATTATTAAATTATTTATTTATAATAATATATTACCATATTATTCATTTAATATTAATACAATTAGATTAATTAATCAATCAATAATAATATAATATTTACCATATTAATTTTCAGTATTCTGTTATGCTTGTTTTTCATAAATTATTAATTTTGAATTAAATCTTGGCAATAATGTTTGAGTAAAATAAATAAAATAATATTTATATTTGTATTTTATATTGTTCACAAAAATATGATTTATGGTTTTGTTAATTTATTATTCTTATTTTATTTATAATATTATATATGGAATTTAATTAGAAGTTGCTAAATACAGTTTGCTAAATATATTTTACGGTTGGAAACACATGGCAAAAATGGGGTTTGAGGTTTAGAGGGTGCTAAATCTACGATTTAATGACCATGGCGTCATTTTTGGATTGTGAGGGTCAGCAGCGTCGTTTTGAATGATTTGTCCTTATCCAAAACAACGTTGTTTGGGTTAGTAACAACTTATGCAAAACGACGTCGTTTTGGTTTCTGATAGCTCTAAATGACGTCGTTTTATGTTGTATTTAAATACGCAAACAGCGAAGCGTCGTTTTATCCTCTGAGAGATGAAAGCGACATCATTCGCGGCGATCTCATGTCCCGAAAGAGGAACCCTTTGTTTCTTGGTCAGATTGCAGAAATGCAAATTCACGAGGGGTTAGGAAGAAGAAGAGGAAGAAGAAGTGAAGAACGGCTAACCTACTGGCTACTCCTCTGCTCTACTGTAACACCCCGTCCCGAGAAGGTGCACGGTACATGTAACCGTAGGGGCGCATATGCACACCAAATGTCATTATAGTATTTTTAGGAGTTATTGTTCAGGATGAAATTGTGAAATCATAAATTTATTTAACCCAGAATTTGTACTAGAACAAGGGTAAAGTTGTAAATTTCTAAAGGATATTAAAACCATAATTTGAGAAGATGAGAGGCCATTGTGAAAATAATAAAAGTTGTTGTGCAAATGTTGAGAGATGGAGGACCTACTTGTAATAAGGCAAAGATAAGATTATAAAAATGGGATGAGAAACAAAACATTTCATTTGGTCTCTCACACTAGGGCTTCACGTTTTGGGTGAGAAGAATAGGAAGAAAGAGGAAGAAGGAGAAGAGGAGAAGAAGGGGAAGAATTTCGAGTATATGGAATCATGTGAATTTAGGTTTGGTATGAATTCTAGGGTTTTCCATGGAATTAGTTCCTCCTTTTTCTAGGTTTTGTTGAAATCATCCTAACCACAGAATTATTTGAAGTTATGTGGGTAAAACTACAGTTGGTATAGAATAAACATGGAATCCATCATAGTATAGTTTTGTAGAAATTGGTGGACCTTGGAGTTGAATTCTTGAGATTTTTACTAGGGTTGGTTTATGAGTTCCAAGCCTTGTCTGAAGTTATGGTGTGGTTTGGATGAATTCATATTTAAGTTTTGAGGTATTTATGGAATGGAAGTTGTATGAAGAAAAGTACACCAAGGGCAAAAGAAGCATTTGCAGGCAAAACCACGAGGTGTGCCGTTACCATAACGAGAACCCATTTGGTACCGGTACCAAGACAAGTGGTACCGGTACCAACATACAGAATGTGTTTGGTACCGGTACCAAACATAGTTGTCACACCCCCTGTAACACCCCGTCAGAGAGTCTGATGCAGCAATCTTTGTAGGGGGTGTATAAAGTCTGGTATCACATTGTAGTATTTGGAGACTAAAGTAGGAAATGAAATTATGGAACCGGAGTGCAGGTATGATCATAAGGAGTACAATTATCATTAAGCAAATGAATATGAAAAATCAAAATTTAGTTAGAGATGGGCCATAGTAGGAATTTCAAAAGTTGGTATTGCAAAATTAAAGAATGAGGAGCAATTTACCAAATTAGGAAAATGTTAAAATATAATAATAGGAAAATAAAAATAAAATTAGATTTAAGTACCAAAAAGTTTGCCACTATATTGTGGAAGAGGAGAAAGTGAGAGCAAGAAGAGGAAGAGAGGAGGAAGAAGGAAGAGGAGAGGCCCAAAAATCAGGTATGTTGTTGTCTTAGAACCATGGGTATTGGATTCCTAGGACTTTGGTAAGGAGATTAGATGCTCCTTTGGTTTAGGTTTTGTGCAAAGAGCACATAAACCTTTGAATTGTTGGGGTTATGAGAGTAAAACCCCAATTGATGTAAAAGAAACATGGAATCATCAAAATTATGTGGTTTCAAAAAGAATTGGTGGACCTAGGTTGAGTTCTTGGAATTCCACCTAAGATTTTGAGGTTTGAGGTTCCATAGCACCAATTTAAGTGTTGTGGAATTGTTTTTAGATGAATTCCAAGTTGGTTTTTGAGGTATTATGAATTATAGAAGTTGTATGGAGTGAATTGGCATCAAAAGTGGGAAAAATAACAAAATCTGGGCAAAATATGGAAGGTGTACCGGTACATGAACAGTAGTGTACCGGTACACCCCACAACAAAAGTGTCTTAGAGTACACATTAGGGTTATCTTAGGGTACACACCTGTGCCTTCCCAGTTTCGACCAGTTTTCGTATTTTGGCCATAACTTCCTCATTTCTTATCCGATTTGAGTGATTCAAGTGGCTACGTAAAATAGACTTCAAGGAGAACCAAACTTAAAGAGAAGGAATCGCCAAATTCTGATCCTAAGTGTCCCAAAAATTCACTCAAAGTGGTAGTAACAAGCCAATTCCTGCATCGACTTTGGACATAGAGTAGTCCGGGTTGTTTGGATGGCGAGTTCGGTGCTCGAATTGGGTGATTCAGTTGGAATAGAACCCTTAGCACCTTAGATTTAAAGTATAAGAGTGTGACTAAGTCTAGGAGTATGTTAAGGTGGCGATTAATTTGTCGTGCAGTATTCGGTTGAGTTGTAGGTTAAAAGCAAAGGCGGGATAAGTGTGGAACGGTGCTCAAGTTAAGCAAGCAAAGAGGTGAGTGTTCTAAACTCATTTTCCAAATACTAGTGTATTATTATTATAGTTATAAACTATTTTACACTGGTATTTCATGGTTTTGATTGACGAGCCATTTTGAAGCAATGTAGGTTAAAAAGCAAGTAATGGTTCGGATGCATCCAATCATACATGCTTAGTTGAAAAGCAAGCAAATGGGTTTGATTTAAGCCATAATTGAAAAAGCAAACCAATGGTTTTAGGTTAAACCATTTTGAAAAGTAAGCAAAATGGTTTTGAATAATTCAAACCATTTCAAGCAAGCCAAGCAAAATGAAGTAAATGAAATGGTTTTGAATAATTAAACCATTTTTCAAGTAAAACAAGCAAACAAGCAAATGGTTTTAAATTGTAAAACCATTTTTCAAAACAAACAAGCCAAAGAAAATTTAAACCAGGCATAAGTGCTAGCTAGACTTTTAGTGACACGTACTAGAGCATGGAGTCTAACTGTGTGGTGATGGCAGCACGAAATTCGATTCCACCATATTCACTTGGAGAAAAAGGTGGCGGACAAAGGTCAACTTCAAACCCAGTTGAGCCGCAGTTCCGTGTTCACTAGGGTATAGCAAGCAAAAATAGGCCTCAGTGGTTGATGTTTCGCAAGCATGATATACGAGTTTTGAAAAAATCAACCATTGGTTCGGTCGCCAGGCTTAGGAGAGTTTTAAAAAGCAGCGGTTGAGCCCAGGCTCCCGTTGAGATTTCAAAACGATCGGTTGAGCCAAGCTCCCGTGGGATTTTATTTTCAAAGCATGTGGTTGAGCCCAAGCTCCCATTTTTATGAAAAAGTTTGAGAAACTTTTAAAGCAAAGGTTTTTGAAAGGTTTTAAGAAACTTTTCAAGCATGATAAAGCAAGCAAGAAAGAAATAAGAGTTTTACAAGCTTTTAAAGAAAAGCAAAATAAAGCAAACAAGTACAAAAGCAAGCAAGCAAAGAAAAGTTTTGAAAACTTTTAAAGCAAGCAAAGAAAAGCTTCTGGAAAATAATTGTAAAAGAGAGTTTTACATTTTTGAAATGTTTTCCGGAAAAGAAAAATCGTTTATAAAAGCATACACTCATTGAGCTCGTTTAGCTCATTATTTTGTATTTTAAAAACTATTTTCCAAGTACAGGCACACAAGACGCTGGAGCACAATAGGGGATGTCCTAACATTAAACAAGTGTTGTTATTAAGAATAGTATGTAAGGAATAGACTTTGAATTTGTATAAAGGAACATATGTATGCGTAAGAATTAGTTTTGAGAATGTGTTGGTATCTTTGGTTGCCATATTTGGTTATAGTGTAAATTAGATGTATCTGATTTGGAATTAGACTATGTGCAGCCGTCATCTTTGCCCGAAGTTTTCATTTATAAGGTTTTACCAAATCTAAGTTATAAATTAAAGAAAAATTTTATAGGGGTTTCAATGACAATACGACCGACTTCCGCGGGGGTTCCCCAGTCGTTAAATTAGCATTAGGGATTTATGTGGGTGCGACACCTTCGCCGCCCAGGTAGGGGTGAGGTGTGTCACCCCCACCCCCTATGTCGGCCCCGAATGTGTCGGCCACTCCACATAAATCCCGGCCGTCACCACAACAGCCCAGAAAAATCCCTGAGCTGGCCAGTGTCTTTTAGCTATTTCTCGTATAAAAAAATTCTTTTCTAAACTTGTGATTTTATAAAATTTCGGCAGCATAACTTGTTGTATATATAGGACATGTCCCAAAACTGTATGCACGATTTTACACTATATCGAAACATGGCAGCCAACCTCCACACATTTTCATAAACCACATATGTACATACATATATTCCTTTATACAAGTTCAAGGCTCATTTCCATACAAATTCTATTTATACACGGCGCATCTTTTTGATCCGGGGACTCCTATTGTGCTCAGTCACGGCATGCTGTACACAGAAAATAATTTTAAAGCGAGGAAAATATTGAGCTAAGCAACTACTATCGCGGAAATGTCTTTTCTTTGCTTTGCGCTTTACTTTAAAAGTTTACGAAACTTTTATTGCTTGCTTCCTTAAAAGTTTATAAAACCTTTTCAAAAATCTCAGCTAAAAGTTCTCAAAACTTACTAAACCTTTGCTTTAAAAAGTTTCTCAAGCCTTTTTCATAAACATGGAACTGGGCTCAACCGCATGCTGAAATAAAGCGGGAGCACGGAAGCAACCGTTTACTTTAAAACAAACCGCGAGCACAGGCTCCAGCGAGTGCGCCAATGGTTGATTTTAAAACTGTATAAACGTAGCCTCGTCCAACGGCTGGAGACACCCCTTTCCTAATAGTTGATTGTACCTAGTGAGACACGGGGCCTGGGCATCAACCGTGCCGGTGGAAGGACCTGGGTCCACATCACCTAAGTGGAAGGGCCTTGGCCCACGTCACCTTTTCCGGTAAATATGGTGGAATTGGCCTGGGTCTCCATCACCATAATTTAGTTAGAGCTCTTAACCTTATATACTCCGATTACATGCGGTCTCCTTTAAATACTATGATGCATGTTCTAAGTTTGCCGACCAGGCAGTAAAATCATCCATATAGAAATCTAACACTACCGCGCACGTGCGGAATACCTCCTGACCGGATTAACATAGACCCCAAGGGATTTTTAGTTAGGCCTATTTTACAAAATAGACTTTTGTTTGCTTGCTTGCTCTTTGAAATATGGTTTTATAGTTAAAAACCATTGCTTGCTAAACTCATTGCTTGCTTTTTAAAAGTATGGTTGAATGAATCAAAACCATTACTTATTTGCTTTTCATATATGGTTTAAAATCAAAACCATTACTTATTTGCTTTTCATATATGGTTTAAAATCAAAACCGTTTGCTTGCTTATTAAACTCATTGCTTGCCTGTCAAAAATGGTTTAAAATCAAAACCATTTAAATACCAGTGCAAAACAGTTCATAATAATACACTAGTATTTGGAAAAATAGGTTTAGAACACTCACCTCTTTGTTTCTAGCTTGAGGCACAAATCCACTGCTTTGCCGCCTTTGGCAGCCTCTGTACTCAGCAGGAATACGGCAACGTATTAATCACCTACGTATAGGCGTATAAACTTAACGTACTTCACACGCAAAGTCACTTTAAGGTCACACAACATTCATATAAAGTCCAATTAACAATTTACCCTTGAGCACTAAAAGCCCATAACAAAAAAAACCATTCATTTTGCTTCAAACCTTACTTTAACACTCTATGGACTTTATTACCCAAAATTATTCAAAAGGTCTTCAAAAATTATGAAACTCTTCAGATAAATCCTTTATATATCCAATGACACCTCTGTAAATTTCAATGTAAAATTCCTTCTCTAAGGCCCTCAACCACATAACACAAGGATTCTGACATGTTTTGATGCCAATTTAGTTGCTCACTGGAATCACCTACTGTTATCCTTGATTTATGGGATCTTAACTTCATAAATTGAAAATGGTTTCTTCACTCATTTGAAGCTATGGTTCTAAGGTTTCTTCTCCAATTGGAATCACCCAATATGGATAACCAAAACTCAAGTTATTGTATTTTATATCTAGATTACTCAAATTGGCAGAACAGAATCTGCACTTAGCTCCACTTAGAAAAATTTCTGGGCACTTTGGGTTCACAATTTTCATGAACTTCCTTCTGATAACTTATTCCCCTAGAAGTCTATTTTACCCAGAATTTTGAATCACTGAATTTGGATGAGTGAAACTCCACTTATGGCCAAAACACTACAACCATACCCAAAACAGAGCATAATTAGTGAGCTACACGAGCTCACCTTTCAGTCCGTATTTGGGAGCCTTAGAGCTACAATTTGCTCTTTGTTCCTTCTATAAATTTGTAGCCCTATCTCTTATGGTTCTTTACCAATTGGAATCAATTCATTTGGATGATTATAACAATCTATAACGAAAACGAAACAGGGGTTTTACCAAATTTTGACAAATTTCCTTTAAAAAACCCAAGCCACATTCTCCTTTACAACGTTCTCAGCAAGCATGGAATTCATCAAAAACAACTTATAACACTTGAATTGGTGATTTTGGAACTTCATAAAAACCAAACCCTAGGTAAAATCCTGAATTCAACCCAGGTCCTGAATTCCTACAAAACCATATAAATAAGAGGATTCCATGTTTATTGTATACTAATTAAGGTTTTACCCACATGAATTCAACAAATCTAGGGTTAGGGTGATCTCTCAACCAAAACCCTAGGTTTGGAACAAACCAATCTCCATAGAAAAACCCTAGCAATCACACCAATAACCTTAGACATCAAAATACACTTGATTTGGAAATGAAAACATACCTTTGTTTTGCTTATATCATTCTTCTCTTTTATACTTCTTCCTCTTATTCTCTTCTTCCTACATTCTTCACACCCCAAGCGTGAAGCCACAGCTTTTTAAGACAAATGAGATTTTGTTTGTCTCATCTCTCTATTTATAGCCTCATATTTCCATTAATTATAAATAGGTCCTTAATCACTTCAATATTACCAAATCAACTCTTGTTGTTATATGATGGCCCATCGTCTTCTCATTTATGGTTTTCATATCCTCTATAGAAAATTACAATTTTATCCTTGTTCCTAATACCAAAATTTCGGGTTTCAGAATTTTATCAATTACACAAGTCATCTCAAAATATCACAAGGTGACGCCAATGTTCGTGTGCCCGCCCCCTCGATTTACGTGAACATGTTCTATCTCGGGATCGGGGCGTTACAAATCCTCCCTCCTTTGGAACATTTCGTCCTCGAAATGAATAAACTAAATTCAAAAATAAAGGAAGGAAAATACCTCATCTGGAAATAATTGAAGTCTTGTGGCGCACTCCCGAGCCTCGGCTCCCAGTAAACTGTTGCCTCCCTCTCATGATTCTTCCATAGGACTTTAACGAAAGGATCACCTTACTCCTTATGCTTGTTCCTTGCGATCTGATACGCACAGTGTTTCCTCATAAGTCGATTCTCCTTTAGGCTTGCTTGGCTGCTCTCTCATCACATGTGAAGGATCACGGGATGTACTTCCTTAACATGCGACACATGGAATGTGTCGCCCAGATCATAATATTTCTGGGGTAACTTCAGCTTGTAAGTACTGGCCCGCGCTCCGCAATCTCATAAGGTCCTATAAATCTTGGACTGAGCTTGCCTCGCTTCCCAAATCTCAAAACACCTTTCCAAGGAGAAATCTTCAAAAAGACCCGATCACCTATCTCGAACTACAAGTCTCTACGACGATTGTCCGCATAACTTTTCTGTCTATCTCTTGCTTTGTTTAAGTTATCACGAACAATTTTCACTTTCTCTGAAGTGATTTGCACTAGTTCAGGGCCTACTAGTCTTCTCTCACCAACCTCATCCCGGCCTGCTGGAGTCCCACCATTTCCTCTGCCTCTGATTGCCTCAAATGGTGCCATTCCTATCTTGGCTGATAGGCTATTATAAGCGAACTCCATTAGTGCAGATAGTATCTGACTCCCCACTTGAATTCCATCTCTAAGCTCTCGCATATCCTCCTAATGTCTGAATGGTCCTCTACATTGTATCAATACGATAATGAAATGTTGTCTTGAAATGAAGGCAGTACCTAAAGCTGTTTACCAAACTAGGCCGAAACCTGGATGTGAACACAGGGTCTTGATCTGAAACTATATCGGCGGAACCCCATGAGGGTGCTCTATCTCATCCACATCTGGCCAGGCTGACTTTTCGGAAGAATCCCTCGACATTAGCGGCAGAAAATGGCGAGACTTGAGTGATCGATCAACTGTATCACCCATATAGCATCATGCTGCCTTTGAGTCCATGGAAGACTGTCACAAAATCCATAGTGATCTTCTCCCATTTCCATCTTTGGAATGAGGGTATTTATCTTCCTCTGGCCTCTATTACTCTGCCTTCCTGGCGACGGGTTAGACATCACGAGTGAAACTTGCAATCTCTTTCTTCATCCCATTCCACCGGTAATGTTCTTTCAAAGTCACATTACATCTTGGTACTATTTGGATGCATAGCATACGCGAGATGAATGTACTTCTTCCACCAATGTCTCTCTTATTTCGCCATACTGGCATACACATTCTCTGTCCTTTCCTTTATCATGCAGTAAATCTCTAATTTGAAACTCTGCTTTCTTTCCTTTTCTATCTCTTCCTTAAGCAATTATACGTGGATCCACAGTGCCTTGCTAAGTCTGATCCACTAAGGAAGTCCCAACATGAAATGTAGCTAAGGCTCTGAATCCTCAGCCTCCAATATCACCCCTAAAGCTCTTAGATCCACCAATAGTGGAAGATAACCTGATCTCATATGAGACAAAGAACTCCCCGGTCGCCTACTCAAGGCATCTGCTACAACATTAGCTTTCCTTGGATGGTACTCAATAGTACAATCGTAGTCCTTAATCAACTCAAGCCATCTTCTTTACCTCAGGTTTAACTCTTTCTGGGTGAAAATATATTGAAGACTCTTATGATCTGTAAAGATCCTGTGAGAACACCATATAAGATGTCTCCATATCTTGAGCAAACACATTGCTACTTGAGCTCTAAGTCGTGTGTAGGGTAATTCTCCTCATGCTTCTAGCCCACGACTTTCTAGGGGCATATGCAATCCGCCTATCATTACGCATCAAAACACAACCAAGGCCTTGTAGGGAGAGAGCATCAGCAAACCCTGAGCCCATCTCATTGAAGCGAAGCTAGAGCTGGGTGAAGTCGATCTACCCTTCAACTCCCTCGAAACTCTCTTGGCGGGCATCCACTTGATCATATTGACATCTTTCCTTGTCATCTTGGCGATTAAGAGTGCTATCTTGGAGAACCCCTCAACAAACTTCCTGTAATATCTTGCTAAACCAAGGGAAGCTTAGGCCTCGACACATTCTTTGGCGGTTTCAATTTACCACGACCACATTTTTACGGGGATCCCACACTCACCCTCGGTGAGATCACGCGGCTGGGAATCTGCTACCTTATCGAGCCCAAGCGACACTTGCTCAGCTTAGCATACAGCGTCGGCTCCTTAGGGTCTGTGACACAATCCTCGGGTGCTCACGAGATGTTCGTCTGAGACTACACAGATAAAACTAGGATATCATCAATAAAGACTATGGCGAACCTATCAAATACATTTGAAATCCATAAAGCGCTACGGGACGTGGTCGACAGCGGCATCACGAAACTCACGCATAATGTCCGTGCGCAGTGTCTGAATCTGCGATCTTAGGAACATCACCATACTGCACCCTCAGCGATGATACCACGACCTCAAATCTATCTTGGAGTACACTTTCGGGACCCTTGGAGTTGATCGAGATAACTCATGATCTAGGAATGGATACGATTGCGGATGGTAACTTTGTTAAATTGCACGTAATCTATACAGTATGAAACTCCCATCTTTCTTTTCCGCGAAGAGAGCTGGAGCTCCCCATGGGGATATGCTCGGTCGAATGAATCCTGCCCAACAATTCTTCTAAGCGAGCCTTAAGCTCTCTCGGCTCTAGGAGCCATCTATGGGAGGAATGGAAATGGGCTCGAGTCCACGGGATCAAATCAATGGTGAACTCCACCTCTCTTTACGGAGGTAGTGCAATATCATCACAGGAATACATGCGAGACTCTCTAACATCACAGGAATCTCATCCACGAGTCCCTCCTTTCCTATTTCCACCATAAGCTAGATAACCTGGCAGCCCTTACAGCGACATTCTCTGTGCTGTCATGAGAGAGATATCTTGGAAGATAACTCTTTACATATTCCACTTAACCTTCAATTTCCACGGCTTTATCTGACTTTACTTCCTTTTATAACAATCTAATGTGGCTCTATGGCGAGATAGTCAATCCATGCTGAGAACCACATCAAAATCTAAATATCTAAGGCCGTAAGATCATTTGAACTCCATCTCCCTGTTCGAACTCTACTATTATCTCGACTACTGCATTAATGCAGGAATAGGATCTCGTTTGGAGAAACTCTCATACGACCCTCTAATGGTTGGGTCTCTATCTAGAAGCGATCTAAGAAAGGCCTGGATGCAAATGAATGTGTGGATCACGGGTCCACTAATATAAGCATCATGATCAGGATAGAAATAATACCGGTAACCACATGCGGTTTGCATCTGCGTCATAATGAGTCGCGTAAATGCTAGCACAGTACGGGTCTTTGTCTGCATCCCTAGGGCACTACCTCTGCCTCTACCACGACCGCCTCTACCTGCGGCTGCACTGGCCCCTCTGCTTGGGAAACCTCTCGGGTGTGGGGGTAGCTAGGCTAGCTACTGATGTCTCCGCACCAATCAACTGAGGACACTCTCTAATGAAATGGCCTTCAGCCCACGGTCGGCTCATCTCGCCACTCACTCTCTCTTACATCCCATTGTGTCGCCTCGACACATGTGACAGGAGGAATACTGCAGGTGCCAACGCTAGTGGCCCCGGGGCCTCATGATCCGTTTGACTAGAATTATCCTCGACTGCACCTGCCTCGTAACTCTGCCCTTGTTCCTCTTCTGCATCACATCCCGAGCCTTGTTGGGAAGTGCACAGTGCACTCCTCTTCCTTTCTTGCTACTCGATACATAGCCTTTGTACATTTGCTCAGCTCCTCGGAGAAATTTGCCTCGAGCCTAAGTCACCAAATCTATTATGAGGTCGCGGACAAATGCTACTCGGATCCGTCTGCCAATCAGGCAAAAGCCTTTTTACTTCATGGCTTCATCGGCAGATATATGGAACCAATCTAACTAGTTCAGGGAACCTCTTTCATGTCGACAGCGACATGTTCTTACATTTCTTGAAAAACTCCTCAATTTTCGAATCCTTATGACTTTGAGGAAAGAACCTATCAGTGAACTCTTGTTGAAATTGGTCCCATGATATGCCATTAGGATACCTCCTTTCCCACAGCGATCCCACAAGTAACAGCCACACATCTTCCATGAAAAGCTGGAAAACAAGACCCTTTGCTCATCCGTCGCGGCCAGTAACTCCATAAACCTTATTTACTTTCAGTTAGCCATAACGGGCTGCCACGGATCACCCGCTGATCATATGGCAGGCGCCCGGCTTTTGTACTCTCTATCGGCCTCCCGGGTTCTTGAGAACTTCTGCAGGTGGCGGTGGAGCTACGATTATTGATGGGTATTTATGAAACACTATATGTGTCATGCCACCTTTCTGTAGTAAACAATCCGACACTTGAGCTCCCTGCGAGCCCCGGATAGTCGGCCTAACCTGGCGATGGAGGCTGATTCATAGAGCGGTAGTGGAACCAACTATGTGCTCATCTCTCGGGTACTCTGGGGCGCTCGAGCCTGCGGAATGACTCTCTGGGCGACCTCGGCGTCCTCTACATTATAGTCTTTGTATTTGCAAAAAAAAAAAAAAAAAATTCAACTAGCCCCAATACTTTGAATCACCTCACTTATGTATGTACTTTGAATTGGAAAATGCATGGTTTCGGTAGTGTAAAATGAGTATTATCACGAAAACTACGATGTAATAACAACTTATGCTACGATACCACCTTGTCACACCCCATCCCTACTATCGGTAGGTGTGCGACCCTCCACGAAATCCCCGGCCCGTTACCTCTAACGACTAGAAAATACTATGAAGCCGGCTAGTATTGCTTGCTTCGATCTCGTATAAAAAAATTCTTTTCTAAACTTGTGATTTTATAAAATTTGTGACATAACAATTTGTATATAAGACATGTCCAAAACACAGCATACACAATTTTACACTATATCAAACATAATGACCAACAACACCACACATTTTCATAAACCACATTATGTACATACATATATTCCTTTATACAAGTTCAAGGTATTTCCATACAAAATTCCTATTTATAGCCACTTATCTTGATGTCGAGGAGACTCTTATTGTACTCCGTGCAGCGTACCTGTACTGGAAAATAGTTTTAAAGCAAATAATAGGCTAAAGCGAGCTCCGGGTGAGTGTATCTTTGTTAGAAAATGTTTTGCTTTTGGAAAACATCTAAAAACGTAAGACTTCCTTTTACATGATATACAGAAATATTTCTTTCTTTTCTTTGCTACTTTAAAAGTTTCTGAAACTTTTATTGCTTGCTTGCTTAAAAGTTTATAAAACCTTTCAAAAATCTCTTGCTTTAAAAGTTTCTCAAAACTTTCCATAAACCTTTTGCTTTAAAAGTTTCTCAAAACTTTTCATAAACACGGGAGCCTGGGCTCAACCGCATGCTTTGAAATAAAACGGGAGCCTAGGCTCAACCGTTTGCTTTAAAACAAACACGGGAGCACAGGCTCAACCATCTTGATGGTTGATTTTAAAACTGTATAAACATGCTTATAAATCATCAACCAACTGGAGGCCTTTCCTAATAGTTGTACCCTAGTGAACCGGGAGCACAGGCATCGACCGTGCGGTGGGACCTGGGTCCACATCACTGGAGTGGAAGGACCTTATTACGTCACCTTTTCCGGTAAATGGTGGAATTGACCTGGGTCTCCATCCGTAATTAGTTAGAGCTCTTAACCTTATCTACTCCGGTACATACCACGGTCTCCTTTAAATGTATGATGCATGTTCTAAGTTTGCAGATCAGGCAATCTAAAATAATATATGAAATCCTAACACCACCGGCGCCGCGTCACGAAATACCTCGACACGATGCTTGCTTAAGACTAGGATTTTAAGTTTAGAGCCCATTTTACAAAATAGACTTTTGTTTGCTTGCTTGCTCTTTGAAATATGGTTTTATAGTTAAAACCATTTGCTTGCTAAACTCATTCTTGCTTTTTGAAAGTATGGTTTTGAATGAATCAAAACCATTACTTATTTGCTTTTCATATATGGTTTAAAATCAAAACCATTACTTATTTGCTTTTCATATATGGTTTAAAATCAAAATAGTTTTCTTGCTTATTAAACTCATTGCTTTTTTTGTCAAACATGGTTTAAAATCAAAACCATTCAAATACCGGTGCAAAGCAGGTTCATAATAATACACTAGTATTTTGAATAGATTTAGAACACTCACCTCTTTGTTTCCCAAACTTGAGCACAAATCCACTACTTTGCACGCCTTTGCTTTTAGCTACATACTCAAGCGAATGCGACAACGTATTAATCACCTACGTATAGGCGTATAAACTTAACGTACTTCTGCATAAGTCACTTTAAGGTCACACAACATTCATATAAAGTCAAATTAACAATTTACCCTTGAGCCTTAAAAGCCCATAACAAAAAAAAAAAAACCGCTAATTTTGGCAAGTATTTTTTCAATATGACATTTCTGCAGACTTTATTACCCAAAATTATTCAAAATCTCTTCAAAAATTATGAAACTCTTCAGATCAATCCTTTATATATCCAATGACACCTCTGTAAATATTCAATGTAAAATTCCTTCTCTAAGGCCCTCAACCACATAACACAAGTTACAGCATGTTTTTGATGCCAATTTGGTTAACTCTTTGGATACTTTCTATTATCCTTGATTTATAGGATCTTGCTTCATAATTGAAAATGGTTTCTTCACTCATTTGAAGCTATGGTTCTAAGGTTTCTTCTCCAATTGGAATCACCTAATTTGGATAAACAAAACGCAAGTTATTGTATTTTATATCTAGATTACTCAAATTGGCAGAACAGAATCTGCACATAGCTCCATTTAGAAAAATTTCTGGGCACTTTGGGTTCACAATTTGCATGAACTTCCTTCAGATCACTTATTCCCCTAGAAGTCTATTTTACCCAGAATTTTGAATCACTCAATTTGGATGAGTGAAACTCCACTTATGGCCAAATCACTACAACCATACCCAAAACAGAGCATAATTAGTGAGCTACATGAGCTCACCTTTCAGTCCGTATTTGGGAGCCTTAGAGCTACAATTTGCTCTTGGTTTATTCTATACATTTGTAGCCCTATCTCTTATGGTTCTTTACAAATTGGAATCAATTCATTTGAATAATTATAACTTAATCTATAACCAAAACAAAAACAGGGGTTTTACCAAATTTTGACAGAATTTCCTTTAAAAAACCCAACATTCTCCTTTTTACAACAATTCCTCAAAACCAACATGGAATTCGCCAAACAAACATGACAACGATTGGTGATTTGGAACCGTAAAACCAAACCCTAGGTAAAAAATCTATGAGATTCAACCCAGGAGTCCACCAATTCCTAAAACCATATAAATAGAGGATTCCATGTTGTGTATACTAATTAAGGTTTACACATAGATTCAACAAATCTAGGGTTAGGGTGATCTGACCACCGGCCTAGGTTCTGGAACAAAATAATCTCCATGAAAGACACCTGATCACACCAATAACCCTAGACATCAAAACACACTTGATTTAGAAATGAAAGCATACTTTTGTTTGCTCCTCTTCCACTTCTTCTTCCTCTTCCTCTTCTTCCTCTTCCTTCCTCTTCTTCCTCTATTCTTCACACCCAAAATGTGAAGCCCTAGCTTTTTGAGACAAAATGAGATTTTTGTTTGTCTCATCTCCTATTCTGCCTCACCTTTCATTAATTATAAATAGGTCCTTAATCGCTGATATTGCAAATCAACTCTTGTTATTTATATGATGGCAATCATCTTCTCTTATGGTTTTCATATCCTCTATGAAAATTACAATTTTATCCTTATTCTAATACCATAATTCCGGGTTCCTAAATTTTATCAATTACTACAGAGATTATCTCCAAAATATCACAGAGTGACACTTAATGTTAGTATGCGCCCCTACGGTTATGGCTTTGTACACCTATCAGGACCGGGTCGTTACAATAGTCGTCTCGGTACCTGATATCAACCAGTTTTTGTAATTTCGCATAGTAAAGCCCAAATTCGTACACCGATAGTATGAGAACCTAAATAAATGATTAAGAGAGGTTCAAAGAAGAATGAAACTCAATGAAAAACGCACTGTACCTCGCCTTCGAGGCGAAGCTTCGATATTCCTTGAGTGTGACTAAGTGCTAGTTACTCAAAGTGACTTGTCTATGAAGTACGTTAAGTATATGCGATTCTGCGAATTGATTAATGTTTCGTCGTGATCGTTTTGAGTGTGCAGACTAAAAGCAAAGGCAGGCGAGTTAATGGAGTCGTGCTCAGAGTTTTGGTAAACAAAGGTTTGTGTTCTAAACCCATTTTCAAATACTAGTGTATTATTATAAAAATTGTTTTACAACGGTATTTAATGGTTTATTTGTAAACCATATTTTAAAGCAAGCAATGAGTTTAGCAAGCAAACAATGGTTTTGATTTAAACCATATGTGAAAAGCAAACAAGTAATGGTTTTGATGTATTCAACCATACTTGGAAAAAGCAAACAAGCAATGGTTTTGAGTTGTAAAACCATATTTCAAAGAGCAAGCAAGCAAGCAAACAAAAGTATATTTTATAAAACATGCCTAACGAGAATCCTTAGTTTTAAGCAAGCATACCGATCAGAGGTATTCTGTACGTGCACGGTGGTGTTAGGACATCATTTCATGCATTTTAGATTTGCCTGGTCGGCAAACTTAGTTCATGCATCATGGCATTTTAAAAAGGGACAGCGCGTCTTTGGAGTATATAGGGTTAGCGGCTAGCTGGAACATGGTGGCGTAGACCAGGTCATTCCACCATATTTCTGGGAAAAAGGGAATTAGTGGGAGTTCTTCCACCTAGATGATGCGGACCCATGTCCTTTCCACCGGCACGGTTGAAGCCCAAGCTCCCGTGTTTACTAGGGTACAGCAAGCAAGAAAGGCCTCCAGTGGTTGATCTTGATTTATAAACAATTTCCATACAATTTGAAAATCGACGCGGTGCCGCAGTCGAGCCCGGAGCTCTTGTGTTTATGAAAAGTTTTCTAAAATTTTAAATCAAGCGGTTGAACCCAGGCTCCCGTGTTTATAAAAAGTTTTAGCAATTTTAAACAGCGGTTGACTGGGAGCTCCGATGTTTATAAAAGTTTTAGAAACTATAAAAGCAAGCGGTTGAGCCCAGGCTCTTGTGTTTATAAAAAGTTTTAGCAAATTTTAAAGCAAACGGTTGAGCCCAAGCTCCCGTGTTTATAAAAAGTTTTAGAAACTATAAAAGCAAGCGGTTGAGCCCAAGCTCCTATGTTTATGAAAAGTTTTGTAAACTTTTAAAGCGCCAGTTGAGCTCGAGGCTCTCGTGTTATAAAGTTTTATAAACTTTTAAAGCAAAATAAAAGCAAACAAGCAAGAAGAGGTTTATGAAAGGAACATAAACTTTAAAACTAAAGGTAAAGCAAGCAGAAGCAAGAGATTTATGAAGTTTTGAAACTTTAAAGCAAAAATAAAGCAAAAGCGAAGCAAAGCAGGTTTAAAATGTCTTGTAAAGAGAGTTTCTGAGTTTGAGATATAGTACTAAAAGCAAACATTTATAAACCTTTACACTCAACGAGCTCGTTTAGCTAATTATTTTGTTGTTTTAAAAACTATTTTCAGTCTGGGCACCTGGGCGTTGGAGCATAGTAGGATTCTCCTGACTTTTGTATAAGTGTTGTATTAACAATCTTTTGTAAGGAAATACGTTGAATTTGTATAGTGGAGTATATGTATGTACATAGTGTAGTTTTGTGAAAACGTGTTGAGCCTGAGTCTCTTTTGAAGACGTTCTTTGGTTGCCATGTTGGAAAAGTGTAGAATTGTGTTTGCGGGATTTGGAACATGTCCTCCTATGCACGATATCTTCTTAGAGATTTTACCAAACATAAGTTGAGAAGAGGAAGAATTTATACAAGTTTTCGATGACAATACGACTTAGCTTCCACGATTTTATTGGTGTAGCAATTTGGAAATTTATGTGAGGTGGCCGGCACACCCGCCACTAGTAGGGGGTGGGGGTGTGTCATCTACTCAACTACAATGGAGATCTTCGAGCTTGATCCCTGTCCCTGAAGTTTTGGAGCGAGCCTGAGGAGGTAAGTTAGGTTTTAGTCGTTTTCTTTCCTCCTCTTCTTTCGTTCTTCGTTTCTTCTTGAGATTTCAATGTCAAAATCTCAGATCCAGGAAGAAGAAGAAGCGATTCTTTATTCAAACTTTGCAGAGAGAAAGCATTTGCGGGGAGTAGGGTTCAAAACCTATCAAATTTTTTGTATTTTGTTGTTGTGATATAGAGGAAATTAGATCAAAGTGTTTGGAAGCTTTCGAGAGGAATCTACGAAAGTTGAAAAAAATTCGGCTTTTGGTTCCTTAAATCTTTGAGGGATTCGATTTTATTACTTCCATTGAGTCTAACGAGTCATCTCGGGAACTTAGCTGACTTCACATAGTTTTACCGGAGTTTCACCCAGGGTTCAGTTCAATGCTGTCTGCATTATCTGGTGTCGGTATATATCGTGGATTAGGTGATTCAATTCTGGGTGATCGAATCGTCTTTGGACTCGATCGATTTTGAACCACGGTCTCATTCACCTTTAGTGAAGGATCAACTTCATTAATCACGAGTCTACGCAGGCAATTCCAGCAATGATCCCGTCCTCTTTTGCCAAGAAATGGGCTTCCACTTCCATGTCATCTGGAATGGCCATACAAGTGACATCATAAAAAATGGCAACCATTTACCTTAATAAAATGCATGGGAAATCTTTATATATGATTTTCCACTGAAATTTGATGGCCATGAACACGTCACCTGTCTCGGGCATGCTCAAAAGGGATTATCAAGGAAACTCAAATTCAATGATCAATTCATGTTTGTAGAAGCATCTAATCATATATATTTAAGACCACGGCTTCTAAGACAAGTAGATGTCAATCCACTAAGAAACCATTAGCTTCGAATAACGAGAAGAAAGGAAAATTACATAGAAGAAATAAGAGTAACCATAGAAGATAAGAAAGGAATTAAAGCCCTAGTCCCCAACACATCTTGAAGAGGCGAAGCTTTATGATGGTACATCAAATCATTTGTAGGGTGAGAGGGAGGTTTATAACCATCAATTATTTATTTTTATTTTAAATTTACAAATCATTTTGACTAATTAAGCGTCTGTAAGTATAATGAAATTTCACTTAATGCTAAAAGAAGTCTAAGCAGTCCAATTTAGGCAAACGAACAAGATAGCAAAATATCAGAGATAAAGACGACCATAATCATACATGTAAGGAAAGTTTATTAATCAGAAGAAAAAAATAATGGTACGTGACATTGTAGTGTCTAGAATCTGAGTGAAATATTCATAATCCTAACTTCTCTCAAAGGAATGCATCTAGATTTTCCAGCCTATAAACCATAGTCAAATATAAAATATAAAATATTTTTTAGGCCATAAGATTTTGGAAGAAACCCCTTTCGGGATGTCCCTTATAGTTTAAAACAATTAAGAATTAAGCATATAAATAAATAAGAGAGATATAAAACATTAAACAAGTTTCATTTGATAAAACACACCTTTATACATAGAGGAAGAAAGCTTGAGCTGAATTAACATATTGAAACATTTTTCTATTTCAATTTTCCCTCCTACCAGATAGGAATCATAGGATGAAGTCATGAAGGCATTGGAAACAAGTTCTTTTCTCTTTTTCTTTTTTCTTTTTTTCAAATTCTGTCAGTTTGGTTGTTCCTTTTTCCTTCGAATTGCTTGCCCCAACTCAGCCTAAAAAATTTATCCTTCCACAGGCACTCAGAAATTCCAGTCGAAAAAGCTTCGATTTTCATGAAGAAGAAAGATACAGCTAATTTCAGCAGAAAAATATTTCGATTTCCATAAAAAGGAAGGAATTGCAGCAACACGAATTATATGACAAACAGACAACCCAATTTTCTTGCAAACAAAGTGATGTTTGAGGAGTTCAATTTCAAGGCTAGAAGCAAAGTTCTCCTCCAACTCCAAGTGGCCGACTGACTATTGATTAAGCTTGGAGATGAGAGAGAAGATGGCAAAAACATGGGTTTTATTTTGGCCTTTATTTGAAGGTCTCTTGGGCCTCTTGGGCCGTTCGGAGGCCTCTTTTCATATTTATTTGGATATTTAACATGGTTCATTTATTAATCACATATCTAGTAAAATTTAATATTTATTATTTAATAATTTTAAGTTGAATTTGTTAAATTATGTTATTTTGATTTGTTCATTTAAACTTATCATTTAATTTTTATTTTAAGTGCTTAGATTTTTAATGAAATTTATTTAATATTTTTAAAATAATCAAATTTACATATTTATAGCATTGGTTTTTACTTATATTTATTGGCATTATTTTTTTGTAAAACAATTTTATATACATAGAGAGTTATGTAAAGGTGCATTGAAGCACAAATATGATAAAAATGAACCAAATACCCCAAATCTGTTAAACTTACTAAATTTAAAAAAATCATAAAAATATTATAATCATAATTTGTTTTACACTATTCAATAAATTTAAATTAATTAAATTAGAATATAAATATTAAATATTTCATTTCTTTCATTAATACTTTTCTTAAAATAATTATTTTTACGATTATAACAATATATATAAAAAGATTTGAACTAATGAATAAACATACATAAACATTTGTATTAATAAAAACTACAAATAATTCCTCATATAATTATAAAAAATATTTACAAAAAGTTTTGAATTAATTAATAAACATATACAAAAATTTGTATTAATAAAAACTTAAAATAATTATTTTTATAGATTTTTTTTATGATTATGTAATTTTTTTTAAATATTTGAATTATTTGAAAAGGAATTTAAGAAAATATATGATATTATCCAGATTTTTTAAATAAAATAAATAAATGTTTTAAGTAAAAATAAATAGACATTTAGAATAAACAAATAGGTATTTTAAAGAAAATCTAAAAACTTTAAAGTAATTTTTTTAAAATACAAATCTTTTAATACATAAATTAGGGGTTGAGTTGACACCCATTCAGTATGCATGCACGTGCTCTGAGTATATTGATTTTACAAGTTCTTGAGTATCCAAGAATCTTTGAGTGTAC
The DNA here is from genome assembly GCA_016808115.1 of Tetrastigma voinierianum. Lineage (NCBI taxonomy): Eukaryota > Viridiplantae > Streptophyta > Magnoliopsida > Vitales > Vitaceae > Tetrastigma > Tetrastigma voinierianum. The sequence continues at coordinate 67,860 of JAEQBH010008274.1, read as the reverse complement.
GCTTTTCATAAGTTGATCTTCTTGTTTTACTGTTAAACATTGTAAAAATATTTTACCAATAAGAAAAAAGGTACCCCATTTAATGTATGAACTATGTATAGGTTGTGTAAATTCAAACTTTGAATGTAATTAATTTAATCAAAGTAGTGATTTATAGATAACAAAATTGCGTTATCTTGTTTTTCTTCTTCTTAGGGAAAGTAGCAAGCTGCTAGTAAATATATTGATTTTTAACTTTTACTTTTCAAGGTGGTGTGCAGGCTTCTTTTATAATGTCTTGACTACAGAGCTTTGATAGTAGAAGAATATAGAATTTAATAATATAAAGATAAAATCAACATAAAAAGTACACGAATGTTTTAACGTGATTCGATCAATAACACATATATCCACGAATGAGATAGAATCTGCCATCATTCTGAAAATCTGAAAATCTGAATTAGAGTATCGACGTATTGCAACAATTAGGAAAAATCGCTGATAACAAAAGCTGGCCCAGAATCATACAATCACAGAAAATGCCTTCACAAAACTCTCAATTTCTCAAACCCTTATATTTCTCCACACACAAAATCTCTTTTATAACTTTTTCTCCTTGCGACCCATAATATTCCATAATATTTATAAAAGATTTTTCTAAATGCTTTCCTTATATATACAATACCTAATATTATAATAATATAACAACTAAGAATTATCCTATAAAAAAGAATTAACATTAAATAGGAATTTGAGACATATTCTAACCGTTTATGACTTTTAGCTAATATTTTTGTTATAATCTTATAATTGCATCAAATTTGTAACACATGATCCCTTTGTTCCTTTGTAGTATATGAATGTGGAATATGAATTTGCAAGATCCACATCAGAGCAATTATAAATCTATGATATTATATTTTCTTGAGTAGACTGATGAACATTTGACCTTAAATATATTTTTTTTTTTCCTTCAAAAAAGTTCTTTCATCAAAGTAGGGATTTTCTTAAAAAGCTGGAAATTTTCAATCACTTGTCTTTGGATTGCTCCCATGGAAAATATCCTAATTTGATCTCAAAGGTTTTTGGGAATTTTAGGTACTGTTTGGTTATAGATTTTGAAAAATGTTTTTTATTACAAAAAAGAATAAGGAAAACACGTTTATTTCCTTTTTTTTTTTTTTTAATTTTGAAAGACAGAAAGACCACCAAAAACAATAAATTAAGATCATAAAAATAGTTTTTCATAGACCATCAAAATTGTTAAAAACCAAAATGAATATGATTAGGAACATAAGCTAAAAAAAGGGAAAAGAAAGTAAAATATCTTAAAAAGTTGTTTCAGATGTTTCTCATTTCTGGAAAGGATAAACTATTTAGTGAAAAGGGTTTTTGAAATTCTAAAATTATTTTCTGTTATTGAGAAAAAAAAATGTTCCTATAGAGATACTAATTAAGACAATAAAAATATTTTTGTTGTGATCACTCATGATTTACAAATTTGGGATCATCCATATTTTAAATAAATTGTAACAAACTTTCTTTCATTAAGTACTCACATGATCATGATGTCAAAAAAAAAAAGCTCACATGATCTGATGGTCACGGATAAAATCAATATTTTATTTTTGATGCAATTCTTAAGTTTGCAAACATTTACCTCAATTAAAAAAAAAAGAAATTAGCTTATAACTCGAAGTTAAAATATCTATCAAAACCATAGAATAATGGTTAGCTACTCAATATATAAAAGGAATAAATCGATATGCATAAAGTGCCAAACAAAATGCTAAATGCCAATCCCAAAATAAGAGTGATAGATAACCAAAAATATAAAAAGTGATAGATCCAAAAGATGAGAGAGAGTAAAGAAGTAAAGATAAAAATAAACAATTCAAAATATAAAATAAAATAATTAATAGCATGCATCTTGGGGTGGGAAAATTGAAAATAATAGTATAGATGTCAGGCATCCATCTAGGGAAGAACCGTATTCGCCGCTATGAGCATCGAATTCACCTTCTCATCAAATTCTGTAAGATAGGAATGTTGGCACAAGAAAACAGGAATATGAGAAGCAAGCTTTAATATCTCAGAATCAAAATAATAAAAGCCAATGCAATATCTGACGTCCATATGAACAATCTCTTTGTAGCCTTTCAATATTGTTAAATGGCTAGAATTTTGTGACGCCCTAATTATGATCCAACTAGAAATATTTTGGGAGCTCAACACGAAAGGGAATTTTTGTGAGATCTATGGTGGTGATGGAGGGCGCGGGCCGCAGGAAATCAACCGGAAGCCCGACACTAATCTCGTGAGGTGTGAAGCAATGTCCTCATGGTATAGACTTAGCAGTTGGGCGACCCCATTTGATATAAGTTTTATATATATATATATATATATATATATATATATATATATACTATATATATATATATATATATATATATATATATATATATATATATACTGCTATATATATATATATACCTATATATATATATATATATATATGGGTTCAACCGTAAAAAGCTCGTTTGAATTAAATGTGTATTTCATTTTTGTTTGGATTTTTATTTGCCACATAGGATGCCATGTAGATTAAAATTTTGTTTTAAAAAACTCAGATCTCAAGAAATAAAATTGAATCTAACGATGTAAAGCTCGTCATATCTTAATTTGATACTATATATATATATATATATATATATATATATATATATACAAGAAGACACTTTTATTGATTGCAGCTTTCATATATATCGCAAACAATAAAAGTGTCTTCTTGTTTACGAACGTAAGTCAAATTGGCCGAATCACATAGATCTTTGTATTCTTGTTATTTTTCTTGTTTATTATTCTCTTTCTATTTGCCGATTATTTTGCAACAAATATCATGACTAGATATTCCCTCATATAGATTTTTGTTCCTTCTAGAACCCAATACTTAAGAGTTGGTAGTGAAATCAAAACAGGTGAAAAAACAGCACTAGCAAAATGCATACCTCTGCCAAAATCCAATTTCTCCAGATTTTTAAACTTGCTCAACAGTTTTGGAATAATTCCTATCTTTTCATAAGGTTCAAGTAGAAATCGACTGCAATGCTCAGAAATATTGATATACAAAGCCTTTAATTTGGGACACCTGAAAATAAAGATTAACAACATTACATTAATCCATTTATAGTATATATTCTATTTAAGCTGCTGCATTGGAAGAAAAAAATTCACGTAAAACTGTAATTATAGTTTAGGAAACTGACTCATTGGCAGCATACATTAGTGCCTGTTCATGGCAGCAGATGGAGAGGCTAAGCTCAGTAGCACATCTACGACTTCGTTTAACCACAAATTTAATGAATGAAGAGATAGGAAAAGGACATCAACTTCCGTAATCCATAGATGTAGTGACGGTGACCATATTCACTTATTATTCTTCCTGGATATGGAGTTAATATGTAATCCCAAGCACAACAAGGTCTTATGTATTTCCGGAAGAGTGGAAATGTTCCCAACACATAGGATCCCATGACTGTTTTATACCAAGACTTGCATACAGGGGACATCCAACAATAGCGACTCCATCCCAACTCTTCTAAAGATATCAACTAAAAGGTCTTTGTTCAGATCTTCCCATTTTCCTCCTTCCATCTGATAATGAAAGGAAAAAAAAAAAGATTTCAAGATTTACTGTACGAATCAAACTACATGCATGAGAAGTATGCAACAAAGAGTAGAGTACATGATCGATCAAATAATGAGACGAAATAAACATAGATTTACCTGAAATTTTTGCTAAGATGTAGAGATCTAAAAAGGTGGGTAAGCATCAGTTTAAGCATCTCATTATTTAAAGAGACATATTTGGCCACCTTTTCAACTTCCATATGCTTCATTTAAAACTTCACCAACCTTTCAACTTCCAAATTTCATGCAGCTTCGTTCAGACGATTTTAGTGTGAAAAAGAGGAGAAAAGATTCTTTTTTTTTGTATGACTGAGTGTTTGAATTATTATTTTTTAAATGAGTACTTTTTAATAATAGTTTTATGTTTTAAAATTTTAATAATAATGGCCATAAGAAGCCAAAATACGTATTCTATGTTGCATAGTCAGAAGGCATATTTTCTTGTTTCCTGCTATCTGATTATGAGTATCGATACACTTAAGCTTTCAGTCTATACATATACACTTAAGCGTTTTATATATATATATAAAGATTTAAGCTCAAATCAAATAGATTTCCCTAACAACAAATTTCCATATCCATAATCATGCCCAAATCTCACAATAATCATGCCATGAAAGTCCACAAACAGAAAATCTATACCCCAAACAAGTACTTGTACAAACTAAAACGTGAAAAGAGTAAAATTTACTGCTTTTGAAACTTAAAATGTAGATGCAATGGTTAGCAATGAAGAAATAAGGAAAAAGAGTTAGATTTGAGTTGTGAGAAAATGTGAAAGAAAAGAGAAAAGTGGGAAAAGTGAATGAGAATGGAGAATGGGAAGAAGGTAATCAGGCGCGCTGGCCAATGGATTAGCCGATGGTATTGACCCCGACAAATCTTACGACGACGATAAGGCCGGTGATGGAAAAAGGAAGAAAGAGAAAGAAATGGCAGAAAGAACAAGTAAAAAATGGAAGTAGGCTAACCGTTGGCTTTTTCTTTGTGGTGTTTTCTGAGATTTGCTTTCATTATTAGTGCAAAAGGGAGAGAAAAAAGAGAAAAGATTGAAGATGAAGGGGAGAAGAGGAAAGAGGTGGTCTCGGGTAATGGGGGAGGGAAAGTGGAGAGAGAAGATAGGTGGGTATAGCCGTATAGGGCATAGGGGAATGGAAGGGAGAGGAAGAAAGCGATCTAGCGGTCACGTCATGCGTTTTTGAAGCCCAGGCGTGCGGATATTCACTTTCATCGAGAAGTAAAGTTAAATAATGAAGAAACGGAATGTTAAATCAAAGAAGGAGAAAGTAAAGTTAATCAGGCTTTGATTGTAATTAAAAGCACTTTTGAAAAGTTTCTTGAGTTTTAAATCGAAATAATTTATTTTAAAATAAAAATTATAAAATTAATTTGAAAATTAAAATAATGCATAATATCATGGATAACGATAATTTGAATTATAAAATTTTTAAAACTATTGTCATGATTGGATTTAAAACCGTCAAAAGTCACTGTCATAGATAACGATAATTGGACTTGAACCAAATACCGTTATTCATGATAGCGACAATTCTCTTGTTATTAATCCCTTAAACCAGTCCCCCGCTGTCTGCTGTCTGTTATTAGGGCTTTTTTTTTTCGTCGTTTTCTCCTCTGCTACTGTTGAAGACACCATTGACGATGTCTACCCCTTTGCTTCAGATTATCCTTGTCTATAACCCTATCTTAACCTCTCAATTTTTGAAGATTTTTGGAGGTCTAAAGCTCGAATCCGTAGTCAAGAGGTTGGTTGAAGATTATCCTTGATTCCCTTATGTTTCCGAATTTGAATTCCTTTTTTGTCTCTTTTTTTTAATTTAAGCTTAATTATCGCTGTCATGGACAGCGATATTTGATAATTTCATAATTCCAATTATCGTTGTTCATGACAGCGGTATTACGCACTACTTTGATTTTTAAACTAATTTAATTTTTTTTTTTCAAATAAATTATTTGGGTCTAAAACTCTCATAACTTGTCTAAGACTTTTTCATAATTCTTAAGAATAATGCATTCTTAGCTCATCCACGTTTAATTTTTATGACATTTATTCCTTGTACTTCAACTTTTCTGAGTTAACATATTATTACTTTTTTTTTTTCCTTTTGTTTTTTTTGTTCAAAAAGCAGTTTTAAGAAAACTAATTGAGAAGGAAATTGAAAGAACATATGTAACTCAATCAGTACTATAGCATGAAGGATGTGAATAGGGTATCATTGCATAAGAAAATTATTACATACTTAATTAATCTTCTCCACCACTTCAAATTGACAAGTATGTTTTATACATAATCCTTACTAGCTATAATCTTCTTGTTCCAATTAAATAATGTTGCTCAGACATAATCCTTAGTAGCTATAATCTTCATGTTGGAATTAAATAATGTTGCTCTATGTGGAGATGTGATCTTGAGGGTTATAAAATGTTGGACCCATCTATATTACACAAATTAGTTTCAAGTAAAATATTCAAAGTTTGATACAAAAATTGATATCAGATTTATGATAGTAAGCAAAATGAAACTTTGTCCATGCATGATAGACCTAAATTACAAACAAACAAACAAATTGGAAAGGCCATATGATGGGGGAAGAGACTCATAAATAAGTATATTTGTGGGAAACAGGTTGATCCTGTTCATTTTAACCTCGAGCGAGTCACAAACAAAAATGGGTGGGGCCAATATGACCCGTTTTTATTTAGGTCAATTTTTTATTGACCCAACTCAACCTTAAGCGGGTTACTAGTTAAAACAGGTCAAACGGGACAAAATATTTATAAATATATACAAATGTATTTATGGTTCTTCCACCACACTTTTTCTTTTGTTTATTTTATATTCATTTGACATGCCTCAATATTTTATTCAATTAATAGTACTTTTATAAATAAAATATTAATTCTAAATCTTGAAAAATACGTGACTATTGGACTATTGGGGATTTGAACAAAGTGTTCATTTTAATATTTTAAGTCACATGCAATGTTTTAAAAATTGGATCGATGATTGAATCAGAAAAGTTATTGGTTCACGGTTCACTAGTTGGACCGACGGTTGAACCGATGATGTAATAAATATATTATTTATATTTTATTTAAAATTTAAAATATATAATTAATAATATTTAAGATATTATTTAAATATATATTATTTATATAAGTTTTAAAATATATAATTAATAATATTTAAGATATTATTTATTATTTTTTATATAAGAAAAGTATTTTAAAAATATGTATAATGTTTAAATATGAAAACATATTAAAAATAGAATAAACTTATTTATATAAATATATACTTAATTAGTAATAATATATAATTTTGTTAACATCTAAAATAAATAAATAATCATAATACACAGTGGTAGAGTAGTTCCCTTATGGCTTCCCCTTCCATGTTTGAATGCAGATGCGCGGTATTTGATTTAATTTTCTTTAGTTACTCATTGTAACCTACAAGCATTCTAACCCTAAGCAAAACGGTGTCATTTCGATATAAAAAACATCAAAACCAGCGTTGTTGCTTTAAAAAAATAATTTTGTGGGAGCAAACCATACGGTTCACCGATTCGAACCCGATTCGAGTTCTAATTGTTTTTATTGAACGGGACCCGGTTTGTGTTTAGTCCGGTCAGGTCCCTCCAAAACATTGATCAAATGTCCCGCGATTCCGCGCTTTTTTAAAGTACTTTTACAAATAAAAAATCAACTTTAGAAACCAAGTTAAAAAATATATTTATTAAACAAAGAAATCAAAAGGGTTGGCGGCCTGGCTGAGTGGCCCGTAGGCCCTGTTGAGGACAAAGCCAATTCGGGGTCTTGTCGAGGCCATTATTTTTACGACCCAACCTTCTTAAATTTTTTGGCCTAACACATTTTAGTCACTCGGACCCAACCCACATTCCCACCTATAAATAGAGTGTGGGTGACTTGAATACTACAAAAATTCAAGCATCCAAAATGATATCGGAGTTCTCAAAGTATAGAGTTTGAAAGTTGTCACATTAAATTCAAATATAATGCATCAAAATACCTTGCAAATTAGAAAATCCGAACCAGCCACAATAAACACCAATATCAAACAATAAAGAAGAAGTCCAAACCAAGCAATTCCTGTCTCCATTATAGCTTTGTTCCAGCAAACCCTCAAAAAAAAGACTCAAAAAGAAAATAAAGGAATATAAAACCCAAAAGAGCCAGAGCTCACCATGCCCACAAAGCAAAAACCTAACCTAGACATTCATATTTCAGTTTCATACATATACTATTCATACTCTCTCATTTCTTAACCATTCACCTCTTATTACTCTCTCCCGACTTTCTTTCTTAATACATGATCCATGAATAGAATAATAATCAAAACAATAACCAAAAAAAAAACAAATACTATTAAAGCAATTGCAAATACATGAAACCTCCAAAACCATAAAATGAAATGAATAAAATAGGTTATATAGATCACAATAACATTGACTTGCTTAGTTATTTTTGTCATTTTCTTTCTCTTGGGAATCACCACCGGAACTAGCTCCCAGGAGACAAGCCTCTATCTCCATCCATCCAGTACAGTGAGGCTTTCCCTCCAAAAGCCTTAGCCCCTCTCCTTGTACCCGTTCTCCAAAGAAAAAAATATATATAAAAAAGAAAAAAAAATTAATTGAAAAATTATCCACCCAGTCGTTGTCCCCCACCATCTCGTCCTCCAAGAAAAAGAAAAAAATAATAATAATAAAAGAAAAATCAGCCACCTATCCGTTGTTCCTCCAATATCTCGTCCTCCCAAAAAAAAAAAAACATTCTCTTTTAAAAGGGAGGTGGCCCTTTGGAGGAACTTTTCGAAAAATAATAAAGGAATTTGAAGTAATTTCTTAAAAAATATAAGGTTTGTAGAAAATAATCTTAAATATAATATAGTTTTTTCTATATTAGTAGAAAGTGTCTCTTCAAAAGACACTTTTAACTTAAATTCAAAAATTTTAAAATTATAGAAAACATATCTTCAAAAGACACTTTCATTATTAATTCAAATCATTCAAAATTATAAAAATGTCTTTTGAAAAGACATTTTTTGTGTAAAATTTTCTAATTTTTTGAAAGTGTCTTTTCAAGAGACACTTTTAAGTGTCTCTTGAAAATATACTTTTAGAAAGTGTCTTTCCAAAAGACATTTTTCACATGATAAAAACTACATTACATTTAAGAATATTTCTAAACCTATATTATTTAATGATTTTTTTTATTTATTTTTACCCTAAATGTCTAAAAATCCCGTCCTTTGGATGGCTACCACGTGGGGGTCTCCACATAATGTTACAAAGCAGGCGTTTTTAGACATTAGTGTAAAAAAATAATAAATTCGCTTAAATAATCATAAAGTTTGAAAATAATTTACACAAGCCTGTGTAGTTTTTTGCCATGTAGAAAGTGTCTTGAAAGACACTTTCTAAAGAAATAACTCTTTTCAAGGAATATTTTCAAAAAATAAAAATTTTTACACAAAAATTGTCTTTTGAAAAGACACTTTTATAATTTTGAATGATTTGAATTAATACTGAAAGCATCTTTTGAAGAAACACTTTCTATAATTTTAAAAATTTTAAATTTAAGTTAAAAGTGTCTTTTCAAGAGACACTTTCAATTTTTCAAATTTTTAGAAAGTGTCTTTTCAAAAGACACTTTCTAAATTATTTTACTCATGTGAAAAAAACTACACTATATTTAGGATTACTTTTCAAACTATATTTTTTTAAGATTTTTTTAATTTTGTTATTATGTTTTGGAAAGTTCCCAAAAGAAAAAACGATTAACTAAACATATAAATATATGAAGATTTATATATTTTGTAATGAAAATTTTGATTTTATTATTTTTTTAATCGTTAAACACTTTAGTACAAATTTATAATATAGTAAATTATTTTATTAAGAGGAAACTTGAATATTGGACCTCCTAACATCTCATTTTTTTGAAATATTAAAAGCGTTTTACCATACGAGCTAGACATGATAGAAAATTTTGATTTATTATGATATCGTATTTTTGTAATTAAATTAAATGTCTTTTGATAATTTTAATGATATAAAATGCTTTTATACAATGAATTCTTAAACATAATATAACTCTTTTAGATTCCTATAAAAATGCTTTCTTGATTTTTATTAAACAATGAAAAATGAGAATATTTATTTTTACTACACACAACCTATAACACATCCTTCCCCTCTTGGTATTCTCATAATAATTTACATATTTCGCTCCAAGATGTTGGAAAATTTTGAGAAATTAAAGAAAATAGAAAAGCTAGTGGTGAGCTAGAGAGAAGTAAGGTAAAGCGTGGACCATCTTTTTCATTATTGTTATTTTTTTATCATGGTTTTCATAATATAATTAAATCATAGAAGGGAATATATCGAATGATTCTTTGTATTGTAATTAAAATGTTTAATGATATATATATATATATATATATATATATATATATATATATATATATATATATATAACTCACCTCACAAAGTTCCAATCATATGGTATGGCAGGATCCCAATTAAGTAAAACGGTCTGTATCGCATATTAATAAACCAATAAGATTTTCTCTGTCCTCATTAATTGTTGTCTATACATGTTGATACTTGGCAAATGAACGAAGGAATATGTGAAGCAATCTCCAATAACCTTATTTTACTTTGTTGATGCTTTCAATAATCTTTAAATAAACGAACTTAAAAAAAGGGATATATATGCTTTTACTTATGTGCTACACCACAACCAATAATTCCTTGGGAGCCACACTCAATGATGCTTCCGTTGGTGATCCTAAATCTATTAGTATCTATATTGTAATAATAATGAATCATTATATGGTGTTCATATAATTATTTGCAATAATGCATCATAGTTTGTATAGAAATAGTAGTAAATTCTAGAAATAATAATTACTAAGCAATGGATCAATCCATCTAATCGTCGTTCTCTCATTTTCTCTCATCTTTTTTTTATAGCCTATTTTCCTCAAATAAGAAGAGTAATTTTTTTGGTTATTCTTGGTCTAAAATCACTCAATTGAATCATTTTCTTTCATTTTATTGCTTAATAAAGTGGTTATTCCATAAAGATTTAGGTTTTATTTTGTTTTTTGTGTTGTCGTTGTTTTATCGATGTTTGGTTTGTCGTTGACTTTGTTTCGATGTGGTGCTGTTCATCATCTTGTTGTGGCGTTTATCAGTATGACGATTCGAGGATAATGAGAATAATTTGATTAGTGAATATATCAATTATAGTCGTCAGTATATTAAAGTGCGTGCGGATATTAGTATTCTTTATCAAATTTATAGGCTTTATGCCAATTTATTATGCTAGTAACCTGAATATTGTTTCATCCTATATGGTTTTTAGCTATTTGTACCTTGGATCTATCAATCTATTACAAGTTTGAATCAATAATATTATTTTTCCTTTAAAAAAAAATATAAGCAATGAAAGTGATCATTATAATTATAAAATTATTAAATTATAACACTATTATCATTAATAAAATAATAATATTGATAAAAAAATATTCATGATTAGATTTAATATTATCAAAATGATAATGTGATATATAACAAATATTTTGTACATCTATAAACTAATAATAATAAGAAAATGAAGAAATGTGCATATGAAAAGAAAATTAATGAAAAAAAAAAAAAAAAGATGATAAAAGAGGGAAAAGAAAGAGAGCAAAGTGTTGGAATCTACTTTGTTTCTTGCTTTTCTTTTGAAAGCTTCACCCCACCTTTTACACAACAAATTAGATGAGTACGACTGATCTTTGTTGTTTCCTTTTATAAAAAAATAATTTCAAACACTTTCGATGGTAGTTTTCAACTAACATGCTTGAGCATCTAGGCCTACCACTAACATTCTTGATTCCCTCGATCATTCCTGTGTAGTAAACCAAAACTAGTACTTCTTTGCCATTTCATTTTGCTTTGAGTGGTACAAACCAAAGCAATTCCTATCTGAAAGCAACGATCGAAGCGGACATGGAGGGCCTTGCTCCTCTCGGTTTCGCTTCAAGTTACATTCGGAGGTTGGCTTCTCGAATCTTATAAACTTCATTCGACCGGATGATTAAGCCGGAACTCCATAATAAGGTGAAGGAAATTAGTGGTTGTTCTGAATGTGCTAAATGATGCAGAGGTGAGGCAATTTTCAAACGACCAAGTCAGCGGTCATTTGAAAGTGCGAGGTTAAGGATGTTTTGTGTATAATGCGAGGAGGACTGAATGATGAGATTGCTATCGATGCTGTGTGCTAGATCGAAGTTAGGACTCCGGACCGCCCGTGGAACTCATCAGGTGGCGGAACAAGTTCTCTAACTAGGTGAAGGCTCCATTTGCTACTCAAAGCATGGAGTGCATGGTGAAGGAGTGATCAGCCAAACTTGGGGCTATTGCTTAGAAAAAGTTAGGCTTCGGGCTCGAAAGAAGGTGGAGAGAGAAACCTCCATCAAGATCACCTTCCACTTCTTTAGTGGATGAGTCCTTTGTGTATAGTAGGGTTAAATTAAGGACGACGAGGCGGAGTGGTTGCTTTACGATAACGCAAAGAAGCGAGAAGGCTGATGCTTGACTAATGCATAGTCGGCATGGCGGCGTAGGCAGAGATCACACTTGCTGTTCTCTACTTGATGACAAAATGAAGGAACACTTCCACATGAAAGCATGGGTCTGTGTTTCCATTGAGTTTCATCTTCTCGAGGTAACCAAATCAATTTTAGAGGCAATCGGTTGTAAACCTACTTCCGACGGAAACCTGGATATGCTCCAGTGTCAACTCAAAGAGAGCCTTGCTAATAAGAAATTTCTACTTCTTCTTGACGAAGTTTGGGATGTGGAGTCACTTGACTGGGAAAGTTGGGACAGACTATGAGCTTCGCTCCTAGGTGCATCAGAAGGAAGCAAGCTTGTTGTGACCAGTCATGATGAATCAATTGCAAGAACTATGCGTGCAACCCACACTCATCGTCTAGGAGAATTAAGTCCACAACATTGTTGGAGCCTTTTTCAAAAGATTGCATTTCAAGATAGAGACTCTGATGCGTGCCGTGAGCTTGAACCGATAGGTATACATATCGTGGATAAGTGCCACGGATTGCCTTTGGCTGTTAAATCACTAGGGCATCTCATTCACTCTAAGGTTGAAAAAAAGGAATGGGAGGATATATTGAATAGTGAGTTATGGCATCTGTAGAGCCGTTATGGAATTCTTCCATCTCTAAGATTGAGTTATCATCATCTTCCCCTACCTGTGAAGCAGTGTTTTGCTTATTGTTCTATTTTCCCCCCAGACCACCAATTTGACAAAGAGGAGTTGATTTTATTATGGATGGTAGAAGGTCTTTTGCATCCACAACAAAGCCAAGAAAGAAGAATGGAAAAGATAGGTGAGTCCTATTTCAATGAGCTTCTGGCTAAGTCTTTTTTCCAAAAATCTATTAGATTAGGAAAAGAATCATGCTTTATGTCATGTGATCTAATACATGGTGTTTCGACGTAATACGGAGATTTTGTATCAGATTGGAAGATGATAAGGTACAAAAGGTAAATGAGAAGGCTCGCCACTTTCTGTACTTTCAAAGTAAGTTTGATCTTGTTGTTGCATGCAACAAGATTGAGGCTTTTGTTAAAGCTAAATCTATTCGGACATTCTTAGATGTGAAGAAATCATACTTTTGCCCAATTTATACATTAAGTAAAAGGGTTGTCCAGGATATATTACCAAAAATGAGGTGTCTACGCGTGTTGTCTTTGTGTGAATATCAAATAATGAATTTGTCTGAATCTATAGGCAATTTGAAACATTTACGCTACTTGGATTTGTCTTATACATTGATTCAAAAATTACCGGAGTCAATATGTTGTTTATGCAATTTACAAATCATGATCCTTAGAAGATGTCTAGATCTTACTGAATTGCCTTCAAGAGTAGGGAAATTGATTAATTTGCATTACCTTGATCTTTTTGGATGTAATTCATTATAAGAAATGTCAACTCATGGTATTGGACGATTAAAAAATTTAAAGAGGTTGACTAATTTTATTGTGGACCAAAAGAGTGGATCAAGAATCTTAGAATTGAGGGAGCTTTTAGAGATTCGAGGAACACTTCATATTTCAAACATGAAGAATGTAACAAAGGACAAGAGTTACCTTGATGAGTTAATCTTGAATTGGGCTAATGTGAAGGAAATGAGTTACCTTGATGAGTTAGTCCGCGATAGAAAATTTGGTTTGGGTACAAATGGTGGTATTATACTACAACAACATGATGCTACATCTGATGATATACTAAACAAGTTACAACCTCATCCAAATTTAAAGCGACTCTCCATCATAGTCTATCATGGTGTAAGATTTCCAAATTGGCTTGGAGATCCTTCAACCTTGAATAATCTTGTGTCCCTTGAGCTAGGGGGTTGTGGCAATTGCTAGACATTACCACCAGTTGGACAGTTAGCCCATCTTGAATGTCTACGCATCTCAAGAATGACCAAAGTGGAAACTGTGGGTACTAAGTTTTTATGGGAATGCCGTTTGATCCCTAGAAAAATCATTATTTGAGGATATGCCAAACTGGGAGACATGGTTATGTTGTGGAGAATTATTCCCTCATCTCCAAAAGCTTTCTATAGGATAGTGTCCAAAACTTACTGGGAAATTACCAGAACATCTTCTTTCATTAAAGGAGCTTCAAATTTACAAGTGCTCGCATATGCTTAAGGCTTCGCTCACAGTTAATCCTATCATCCGTAAATTGAAGATGGTGGATTTAGGTGAATTGCAGTTGAAAATGCTAGATTATTATGATTTCACAGCTCTTCAAACTTCAAAAATTGAAATTTCAAACGTGTCTCAATGGAAGCAAATTCGGTTGCACGCGTGACTCGATTATAGGATGCGATTCTGTGGAGTCACTACTAGAGGAGGAAATCTTGCAAACCAACATATTTGATTTGGTAATCCGTGATTGTAGTTTTTCAAGATCCCTGCAAAAAGTTGGTTTACCCACTACATTGAATTATTTATCAATCTCCAAGTGTTCAAAATTAGAGTTTCTCCTTCCTAAGTTGTTCAAATGACATCTTCCAGTCCTTATAAGACTAACAATCAATGATGGTGTCATGGATGATTCTCGCTCGTTATCCTTGTCATTAGGCATCTTCCCCAAGTTGATTGATTTCGAGATCAAGGGTGTTAAGGAGCTTGAGAAGCTCTCCATTTCAATTTCAGCGGGTGATCTCACATCTTTGCATCGTTGGATCTATCTTACTACTTAAATGCGAGACTATTGAATTGCCCCCTCTTGTTTTAGAGTCTTGTGCTATCTATGGTTGCTCAAAGCTCAGGTCGTTAGCACTCACGCACTTGTTTGTTGAGAAGATATGTTTATGTCAATGTCCAGAATTGATGGTTAAGAGAGAGATTTTGCCTTCCAAACTAGGTAGACATGGTGGGGATGATAAGCAACTCACGCCCAGTGGAGTGGGGTTTGCAAAAAGACCTCTCTTACTAAATTAGAGATCAATGGTGGATGTGAAGACATGGAATTATTTCCCAAAGAGTGTTTGCTGCCCTCTTCTCTGACTTCTCTTGAAATCATGCATTCTCCAAATCTCAAGTCTCTTGACAGCGGGGGGTTTCAACAACTCACCTCTCTTTTATCGGTGATCATTGACTGCCCACACCTCTGGTTCTCCGTCGGTTCGATCCTTCAACAACTTACCTCTCTCAAAGATTTAACAATTATGAAATGCCCAATGCTCCAGTCCTTGACAGAAATTGGTCTTCAACACCTCACCTCTCTTGAAAAATTGTACATGCAGGTTCCACTGGCTCGATACGCGTGAAAACGAGGAGATCGAAAGATTCATGAGTTTTCAGCGGCACCTCATCTCTCTCAAGCATTTGAATATCTCAAGGTGTCCAATGCTCCTATCTTGGCAAAGAGGTCTTCAACACCTTACCTCTCTTGTAAACTTTTAGACATCGAATCTTTGCTAGGAAGCTTTCGAATACTTGTGAGGAGAGACTTAGCCTCCTCCTATATATGAATTATGCGGGTATCTCCCAATGGAAAAACAATGTCAAATTGAGAAAAGGGAAGAATGGCCTTATATATCTCACGTTCCAAAAATAGTGCTCAATTCTGTGCTGCTTTAATCAAAGTCTCAATCCGCCAATGTCTAATCAGGCAATTCTTTTTCTTAAAGTCTCAAATTGATTTGGCAGTTTTGTTTGCATAAATTAAATGGACCATTTATGGCTATTGAAAAATTAAGAAAAAAATAAAGTAAAAGCATGTACATTTATTTCCATGTTCTTGGTTTATTTCTTACATACAGGGCACATAACAACTCTAGTAAGTATTGTAGTTAGCTGCTTTTATTTATTAGTAGCTACAAATTGCTTTGCAGCTTATCTTCTGAATATACCCAAATTCTAAGATTATAATCATATATTGATTGATATTTTATTCAAGGCCATTTTATATATTTAAACTTCAACTTGAACTTCAGAAAAGAAATGGTATATGCTAGAGGATTTATAATACAAAAACTAATAATCTTTTCTTCTTTTTTTCTCCCTTGCAGTGTTTCCTGATGAGCATAGAAGATTCTTTATGAGAAATAAAGTTGGAGTATGACAATGGAAAAGAAGGTAAGGTAAACAACAATAATAGTATGCCAATGTATTTTTAGTTATGTGATTGCTTTTCACAATGCGGTTTAGTAGGTTTTTAGATTGTTGAGCCTTTACGTGCGGAGGCGGGTGGAATATGAAGAAAGGATAGATTGTTCCGGATTTTGGGAGGATTTTTACACCGCGAAGGAAGGGAGATTCTAGAATTGTTCAACAATTGATGCCCATTGATCTTTTTCAAGAAGAATAGGAATTTCAAATTAGAGTTCTTTATACAATTATCTCTAAAAATTATGATATTTAACTAATGCACCTGTGTTGAACTCTACAAACAGTGAATATGATTGATTCAGTTATACTTTAATCAATCAAAGGATTTGAATTCTTTTATGTTCAATATCTGTTTGTGTATGTGATTTTATTCCTTGGTCAGTTTCAGCCATGTCAAAATAGAGATGAAAAGCTAAAGTTGAGGATATCATGTATGAAAATAAAAGAATTTCTTCCTTTTCTTATCCTAGACATGGGGATTTGTTCGAGGAGAACTATAAATGACAATGTAGACTCTTGGGTAAGTGGTGTACTTTATTTTCTTTAATGAGTCCTAGGATATGATATGTTTCTCGATAAGTTTTCTTCTCATAATAGCATAGAAACGATTGAAGCGATAGACGGGCCAAGCTCTTAAGCAGGACAACGAGAAATGGCCATCACGGGAAGCGACTTACGGCCTGAAATAAGGGATTTTGGAACATAAAAGTTTTACATCCACCACCATTGCCAACTCTAATATTTCAGACCCCCTAGATTCAGAGCAATAATGCCAGTATTTGGTACTCAATGAAGAATGAGAGGCAGCGGCTACTTAACATAATCACGGGTTATATCATCCTTGACACTTCTGGTCATAAGAGATGAGAATAGGTACAAAAGCAAAACAAAAAAGGAGTTAAGGTTTTTTAGGCTTGGTTATATATGCTATTGAGTAATGACTGTTTCCCTTATGCAATAGAACACTAACATTTGAATGGTGGTTTGTTATCTAACAGATGATGTTTTACTAGACAATGGGTGGACTTCCTTACTAATCATTATCTTTAGAAGAACTTCTATATATAAACTTTTAATTTTTCATTGATGATTTTTTGATATGTACCCAATGAAGGAATGTATAGAATTATCTTCTATACATTCCGAAATATAATTTACTCATCTAAGTCGGGCTCTAAAGTTCTGGCAATGATTAGATAGCAAAGCCCTCATCCAGAATTTATGGCCTCGTCATTTAGTTATCTCTAGAAACTTTTCCAGTCTTCCATAATTCTGTTGTTACTTCAAACAATGAACGAGGATTCATTTATACTTTGAATCAATTGAAGAGATATGAATCCTTTTACGTTAAATGTCTACTTGTGAAAGTGAGTTTGGTTGAGATCGGTTGTTGGCTTGTTTCCATAAAACTAAGTCCAAATTATGATCCTCTTTGTTTCCATGCTTCTTAGGGATTGCTGCTCACACCTCCGGTTCTCCACAGGTTTGGTCCTTCAACACCTTAGCTCTCTCAAAGATTTAACAATTATTAATTGCCCAAAGCTCCAATCCTTGACAGAAACTGGTCTTTAACACCTCATCTCTCTTGAAACATGTACTTTTGGGATTTCCCTAAGCTCCAATACATGACAAAACAGAGATTGGAAGATTCACTGAGTTTTCAACACCTCATCTCTCTCAAGTATTTGAATATCTCAAGGTGTCCAGTATAGATCCTTGGAAAAAGAGGGTCTTCAACACCTCACCTCTCTTCAAACTTTGCACATCTGAGACTGCCGGAAGCTCAAATACTTGACAAAGGAGAGACATCCAGCCTCCCTCTCTTATATGACTGTTAAGAACTATCCTCTATTGGAAAAACGATGTCAAATTGAGAAAGGGGAAGAATGGCCTTATATATCTCAAGTTCCAAGTGCTTTCGATTAATGCTGCTTTAATTAAAGTCTCAAATCATAATGTCTAATCAGAGCAATTCTTTTTCTTAAAGTCATAATTAGTTTGGCAGATTTTATTTATATTAAATGGACCATTTATGGCTATTGAAAAATTAAGAAAAAAAAAGAAGTAAAAGCATGTATATTTTTCCATGTTCTTGGTTTTATTTCTTACACTCTGGGCTATAACAATAATAAATATTGTAGTTAAATTTTGCTTTTATTATTAGTAGCTACATTGTACAATATATTATCAAATAGGCCAAATTACAAGATTTATAATCACATATATTGATTGTCCCTATTCAAAGATTAAATTTTATATATTTAAACTTACTTCAACTTGAACTTCAGAAAAAGGGAAATGGTATATGCTAAATTTATAATACCAAACTAATAATCGTTTCTGTGACTCCCCAAAACCGGGGTGTCCGTTGACTACCCGTCAACCCACGGAAATATACATGTCTCATGTCATGAGACCCATACATGTGCAAAAATGGCCACTTGGGCCTACACATCATGCTCATAAAATGTATATTTTATACAAAATGATTTTAATTACAATTTGTGTTTAATTCTGATTTATCTGGCCGGGTCTACTTTGCCCATAATTTCTACAAAAATACAAGATAAGGCCACTTTTGGCCATTTCTTCGCCTCTAAAGCCCCGGATGCGTCCCATCCCCAAGTGCGTCTTCGGTACCTAAAAAAGTATTTCCCTCGACAAATTGAGAGTAATTACCAGTAAATTGAATTTCCACTATAGTTTACTCTTTTAAGTGCAATGGTAGCATAAACATTCAACATGCTAATATATCACTCGTATATATTAACATAATTAATTTTCCATAAATGTATTATTCGTTTACAATAATAACATAATATTAGCTCACATGGGCTAAGGTACAGTCCGACGGTTCATCTTGAAACCGCCCACAAAATCATAATCAACATGTTATTTACTCATAGCGATAACCTGACATCACCTGAAATCACGCAAACAACCCCGTGGACTGTCAGACCACTCCAAGGGATTTATTCGGTCAGTCCAAATCTTTTGGAACCGAAACCCACGGCCATCCAGGCCTCAACAAATCCCTATCCATTACATGGCCCTTAAGCGAAAAGTAAAGCAAGTATGAGAAAAACCCCTACCTTTCCGGAGTTTGTCGAAACTCCACCAGAAACTAGTCTTGCGAGGCACTCTCATTTGTGAGGATCAACTCTCCCTCTTTGCTCGCTTAGGACAGGTCCGATCGTCGGGAAACTTAGAGGGTGGAATATCTCTCTCTGGCTCCTCTCTTTTTCTATCTCTCTCCGTTTGCCTCCTCTCACCTCTCGGCGATTTGGGTCGAGGTTAGTGAAGGTGTCCCTCACTTGCCCAGTGTCGAAGCCATTGGCTCATGGGATTACACCCTTATCCACCATCCATTTACCTTGAGATTTTCACCCAATGGCATGATGCCATGTCTCAAGTGAGCCCATGAGCTCAAGTTCCTTTGCATCTGCAATGGACACGTGTCGCCTCTTGGCCACCCAAGCGTGCCAAGTGTCCTCACGTCCTCTCGTTGCCTCAGCTTGTGAAATTCGATTCGTCACCGGAATTCCAGCGTGGTAGCTAGATTTCGCGAGATGATTCCAACGGTGAAGTCCGTTTCGTCATCCGAGATCTAGAAAAATTCCGGATTTTGACCGAAATTACCATTTTATCCTTCCTTAGGAAATCTGGATTTTCCGGGGTCTCACATTCTCCCCCTCTTAAAAGAATTTTGTCTCTAAATTCCACACACATACGCATCCAACCACGTGCATATGTAACC
This sequence comes from Tetrastigma voinierianum, assembly GCA_016808115.1. NCBI lineage: Eukaryota > Viridiplantae > Streptophyta > Magnoliopsida > Vitales > Vitaceae > Tetrastigma > Tetrastigma voinierianum. The sequence goes on along the minus strand of JAEQBH010008274.1, from coordinate 47,679 downwards.
CTACACCACCCAATTCCTGCTTGGTGTGTACACGATGACCTTTCCAAGGTCACAATCACCCGGCTCCAAATCAATGGACCCTCAACCTAATCCATGTCATGAATGACATCCATATACTGAGCTCTTGTAGGCTCATCAACACCCAATGAAATTTCCAATGGTTATCCAAATCTCGAGTCACCCCCGACTCCTATCACTCAACTCTAAGTCTACGTGATAACCATGTCCGTGTGTTTTCCTCTCGAGTCACTCCCGACTCCTATCACTCAACCCTAAGTCTACATGATAACCACGATCGTGTGTTTTCATCTCGAGTCTCTCCCGACTCCTATCACTCAACTCTAAGTCTGGGTGATAACCATTTCCTTGTGTTTTGATCTCTCGGGCAATAGAACTTTTCGGCCTGCCAGAACCTATTACATCCACTAGAAATTGAGGTCGCTCGGGTCTCTTACACCCACACAGAAATTCGGGACATCTCCCCGGGTCTCTTACACCATCACAGAAATTCGGGATATCTCTCTGGTCTCACCACCCACCACAGAAGTCGGGGACATCTCAGGTCTCTTACACCCTCCACAGGAGAATTCGGAATGGCTCCACTGGGTCTCTTACACCCTCCACGAAATTTCGGAATAGCACCAGGGTCTCTTACACCCTCCACGAAATTTTGGGATGTCACCCCGGGTCTCTTACACCCACACAGGACTTTTCGGATACTACCGCGGGTCTCCTTCACCCTAACTCCAGGCTTCTCATCTTAGGGGACTAACGGCCCCCCTTCTTGCTTTGCCCAACACACTTTAATTACTCTTCATTTTCTTATTTGAACTATGCGTCTTCATTGGACGTAGTCCCAAAGATACACTCAACCCACACTCACTAAGAGTGGTGAATGACCGTACCGTGCACCCACATTTAGACCCTACATAGTATTCATTGCACATGGGCGCAATAATGCCATACTGTGACACCCAATCCCGAGTCCACCATGAGTAGAATCCCAGAGATCTCTCACTCATAATCCCGACCTATCAGGTCAACTCTCACCCTACACCCTAGGGAAGAACATATATACGTGGTTTCTCTAAAGGCCTTAACCTTTAAGTCCAAATCCATCACACAAGATGCAACAATTAATGAATATGATGCATCCAATTTAAACGCTACTCTAGTCAACAGGTGTAAGAGTAGAAACGTACCCTACATATCCGGCTGCTCTGTATGCTCAGCCTCTGCACCATGAGATCTCTGCCTCCTAGGACAATCTCGCCTCATATGCCCAGGCTGGCGACAGAAATAACATATAGTACGCCTGCTATTTGAGTCTCACACTTTTGTGAGTCCACAGTACGACCTGACCCACCCTCTGGCTCCTACGGCCCGTGCTACGAAGGTGCTTTCATTATAGAACCCCGAAACTAAGCTAGTTCCTCGACCCACACATTAAATTAACAGAAGATAAATGCCACACTCTATTCTATAGCTAGCTGGGTTTACTTGTGTCCATAACCACAGGATCCTTGTCTGCAGGGGTAATCGAATCTCACATGCCAATTTGTCGTGAGGAAGTAACATATCCTCTGTCTGGTGACTAGATGCCAATCCCGGCCCAGTCACGAAACTGTGTGACGAAGTCTTACGCCTCTTCCGAACTAGAAGGAAGAATTTGGTCCTCCCTCACGCTACCAACACCCGCATCAGAGTGTTCGAGGCATCCTTGATCTCTCTCTCTATGGTCGAGGCCGTCCAACCATGGAGTCCATATCCCGTGGCGAAGTCCTACGATCCACTTGAATGGACAACTGGCCCATTCTCGAATTTCCCCGGCCTTGGCCGTATGCGTGGCCCACGTAATCATCGGTAGCCGTCGAGTTTAACTCTGTGAATCTAGCCACGTAGTCCATCACTGTCGTCGCCCCTCGCTTCAGCTCTAGGAACTCCTGAGCCTTCGCAATCTCTGGAAAGTACTTACCCATGAGCGGCTCCACAGAGCTACGCCCGTGTCGCCAACCTCTAAGTCTCTAGAAGTCACAACCCACGTCCTCAGCATGCGGGCCTTGCCCTCCTGGCGGAATGCGGTGGCTGATCTGGTCGTATCGGAGGTGAACTCCGTAGCCTCGATTACATTCTCGTCTTGCATAAACCAATGGTCCGCCACAATCGGATCTCACTCCCCCCTATGAATGTAGGAGGATGATGTACTAAACCTCGGAATTTACTAGGACCTTCTGACTCACCCATACGGCTGTCTGCGATAGTGGCCGCGTAACACCTACTAGCCTCGGCCAGGCATCTTGATCAAATACGGGCGGTTGGTCAAATGTCGATGGTGTCGACCGATTCAAGTGGGCGTCCTCTACGTCCTCCCCTCCCTCTACCTAGCCATCTACACAGAGTCGATAGCGGATTAAATTTCAATGCGGTAATATCTCTAAGGCTCAGGCTCACGGCCCGAGACACTATTCATACACCGAAAAAATTTTCACACACCACGAAATTGTATTTATAGTAACTGCAATATAAATATTTCATATATTAAATCACACACAAGAAAATTTTTAAAATTTTCTACTCTTTTTTTTTTTTAACCTATGAACAGTGCTTATGAATAGTGTCACGTAGTGAGCGATTAATCGAACGGTGGCTAAGCGGTCTGCGTAAGCGATTATCTTGAATGTCGAAGCCCGGGTTGGGTGTCACCGGTCGCGCACCTAGAACGGGTTGGTGCGCAGCTGCCCGACGCGGTGCCCAGGTCGTGGCGTTGCTGCGCGGCGCCGCATTGGCCGATCTCGTGGCGTGTCGCCACGATAACCGCGGTCGAGCATAGCGCCCGGTCGTGGCGCGGTCGCGACCTCCTTTCGCTGTCGGCCCGGGCCAGGTCACGACATCGTTTCCAGGTCGCGACCTCCTGGAAGCTAACCCTTCAGCGACATCAAATTGGTATCGCGACACGCTCAACCGCAAATTCGCTACCTCGAAAGCGGGGTGCGACGGGCTCTCTTGCCCGATACCAGGCGGTCGCGACCCTCACGGAGACTCCTTGTAACCGCGACATCGATTTCATGTCAGCGACTTTGTTTCTTTGCCACGGTGGGATTTCTAGGTAGCGACACGAAATCCATATACGACGCCTCCCACCTTTGCCGCCCATGCCAGCGACATCAAATCCCATGTCGCGATCGTTTCGCCGTGAAAGCGAACCCGGTCGCGGCGCCACTTCACGATCGCGACCTCACACCCGACCAAACTAGGTCCTACCGGTCCGGCCGAGTCGACACCCATTCGAATTAGCGACCTTAAAGGTACGCTCCTCAAGGCTTCCTCCATGTCGCAACCTCAATATCCAAGTTACAACACTCCCAAGCCTAAACCAGGTCGCGACTCCGCCCGATCATCGCGACCCGGATCCTACCACCTAGCCCATGTCCGCGACATAGAAATTCATATCATGACAGAGACCAACCGGTCAGCCTCAACCAAACAAGGTGGCGACCTCAATCCATGTCGCGACCTCAATAGGTCTAACCCTAGCGACTTTTTTTCCAATCACTACGGTAGCCCTGCTACTCACAAAATGCGATAAGCCCAACCTTGCTCTTTACCAGCTTAAATTTCTAGAATTTAATTACAATACCTTTCAGCAAGCCACACTTAGAATAATTTTCCAAAATTCCACTAAAAGCCGATACATTCATGTTTAAAAGCGGAGCATTGTCGGAAAAATATTTTTCGTTTATTCATGGACCATTACGCAGGGATTCTCGAACACCTAAGGTTATAGTTTCTCTGCCTAGTATTCAACCTTCCTCCCCAATACTATTCTCGAACATCTGATTACTGATTCATACAGCACATGTTGCTTACCATCACACATCACATTAATTCCACAAAAATGCACAACGATGTATGATCTATCTCGTACCCATCAAGTCCACAGGTATATCGTATGCAACTCTACACCTTTAGAGCTCCCAGGTAATCGTTTACCTTGGCTACGATGCAAGGCTTTGTGATGCCCCAAAGCGGGGTGTCAGTTGACTACGAATCAACCGCGAAAATATACATCTCATGTCATGAAGACCATATGTAAAAATGGCCATAGGCTGCACATCATGCTCATAAAATGTATATTTTATACAAAAATGATTTTAATTACAATTTGTGTTTAATTACAATTTATACAAAACTGGGTCTCTTGCCCATAATTTCTACAAAAATACAAGATAAGGCTAGTTTGGCCATTTCTTCGCCTCTAAAGCCCCGGATGCGTCCCATCCCCAAGTCGTCTTGATTTTAAAAAGTATTTCCCTCGGCTTAATTGAGCAATGCCAGTGGTAGATTTCCACTACTTGGTTACTCCCCACCCTAAGTGCAATGCAATGGCACATCAAACGTCAACACATGCTAATATATCACTCATTCATATATTAACATAATTAATTTCCATAAATCATGTTATTCGATTTACAATAATAACATAATATTAAGCTCCGTAGAGGTAGACACAATCCGACGGTTCATCTTGAAACCGCCCACAAAATCATAATCAACATGTTATTTACTCATGGCAATAACACAACATCACACAAATCACGCAAACAGCCCGTGGACTATCCAAACCACTCAAGGGATTTCTTCAGTCGGTTCAAATCTTTTGGGCGAAACCCCACGTATCGGGCTGACAAATCCCATCCATTACATGGCCCTTAAACAAAAAGTAAAGCAAGTAGGAGAAAGACCCCTACCTTTCCAGAGTTTGTCGAAACTCCACAAAACTAGTCTTAACGCGAAGCTCTCGCTGTGAGGATCAACTCTCCCTCTTGCTCCGCTTCCGGACACCGGTCCGATCGTCGGGAAACTTAGAGAGAAGGTGGAGCCTCTCTCTCTAAAACCCTCTCTTTCTCTATCTCTCTCCGTTTGCCTTCCTCTCTCTCTTTCCCTCTCCCAAACTGATTTGGGTCAAGGTTGGTCAAGAGAATTGTCCCCTCACTTGCCAAGTGTCAAGCTTCCATTGGCTCATGGGATTACACCCTTATCCTTATCCATTTACCTTGAGATTTTCACTTGATGGCATGATGCCATGTGTCACCAGTAAGGCCGCAGGCTCAAGTTTGACTGCATACAGCGGTTGCGTGTCGCCTCTTGGCCACCCGAAAGCGTGCAGTGTCCTACATCCCTCTCGGTGCCTCGAAAAACGTGAAATTCGTCTCGGGATTCGACGAAATTCGACGTGGTAGCTAGATTCCGAGAGGCGATTCCAAAGGTGAAGTCCGTTTCTGAGAGCTAGAAAAATTCTGGATTTTGACCGAAATTACCATTTTATCCTTCCTTAGGAAATCTGGATTTTCCGGGGTCTCACAGTTTCTTCTTTTTTTCTCCTTTGCAGTGTTTCCTGATATGCATAGAAGATTCTTTATGAGAAATAAAGTTGGAGTATGACAATGGAAAAGCAGGTAAGGTAAACAACAATAATCGTATGCTAATGTATTTTTAGTTATGTGATTGTTTTTCACGATACTGATTTAGTAAGGCTTTTTAGATTGTTCAAGCCTTTCTATGCAGAGCAGTTAGGCTATCTCATTTTTTCCGAGGAAATGGAATATGAAGAAAGGATAGATTGTTCAGATTTTGGGAGGATTTTACTTGGGAGGAAGGGAGATTCTAGGGTGTTCAACAATTGATGCCCATTGATCTTTTCAAGAAGAATAAAATTTCGGTGAAGGTTCATCTCCTTACAATTATCTCTAAAGTCCGATGTTGTAATGCACACATGTTGAACTCTACAAACAGTGAAGATGATTGATCCATTTATTCTTTAGTCAATCAAAGTTTGAATTCTTTTGTTGATATACATTTGTCTATGTAATTTTTAATCCTTGGTCAGTTTCAGCCATGTCAAAATAGAGATGAAAAGCTAAAGTTGAGGATATCAGTGTATTCTTAGCTTTAGATACACCGATATCCATTAGTTTCTATTTACGAGTCACTAGAGGTAGGTTAAGGGGTTATATTTTTACTGTAGATGCATCCTCATTGATCAATACTTGGTAATCTTTTAGGGTTCAGTGGATGCTTATTATTAGATCTTGAGATTCATTAGTTGCCCTTCACGAATCATTGTAGGATGGAGTCGAGGTGATAGATTTTCAGCATAGGAACCATTAAAGGCTAAATAAATGTTTTATCAAAAGGAAGAAGGAAAATTATTAGGGTTTAATTTTTAAAGTTAAATGAAGATCGGTTGGGAATTGACTATAGGTCATCCTCCCCAGCCTTGAAATGAGCAGGGACCTCTTTGTAGCCCTATCAGCCCAACCTAGCGTATTAACACTTCAAAAGTTTCTTTTTACACTTTATTTTAGTTTATTTTGTTTTATTTTCAATTTCCACAACATCAACTCCACACACTTTTTACACCAAATCCCAAAATCCAATTTGAATTCACCATTTTGGTCTTCATTGTAAATCATTTGTACGAAAACCCATCACGATGACCACAGAGCCACTATCACTGCGATAGCTCCGCTACGACAGTAGGATTTAGGATATAAATTTTGTTGATTCACCAACACTGCGTAGCCACGAATCACTTATATCTGATGTAGATAAAACCTTCCTAGATAATACACTTTCATTTCAATCATTGTTCATATATTTTTATAATAATATTATTAGAGCCTCATTGGGAGGTTAATAAAATTATCAGTAGTTTTAATTCTTGTTTAATTTAAAATTCTCTTAATCTCTAAGAGTTGTCGGTGGTGGACAGTCCAGCCTATTAAGATTTTAAAATTGTTAGGTCAATCCAATAAAACCCGATCATGATTATTCGATGGGGCTTCACATGACCATTTTATTATTTGGACCCATAAAAAATTAAAGGATTTTTCATAATTATATTTATCTAAATTTAAAAAAAAAAAAATTTAATCATGCACATGTATATCATTGATGCAAGATAATATGGCACCACCTAGTCTATATGTCATGCTATGACAACTAAAGCATGTTACCAAATATAATTTAATCATCCATGAATAAAAAAAATAATATATGAGTTATAATTGAGCCCAAATCGAGGTTTTCCTAAGAAAAGAAAAAAAAAAAAACCACAAGCCAGTAACACTTGAGCCTTTATTTATTAATCACATCCGACTTTAGTCCCGACCCGTCTATTTGGAGTTCCAATTTACAGGCTTGGGGCCTAAAATTGAAGAGATTTGAGATTAAGTACAAAACTTTAAACACACAACATGAAACCCTAGCCAGTCAAAGCCATCATTTGTCTTTGCCACCCAGCAGGCCACCCACATAGAGCGCGATGCGGAGGAGGAAGTTTGCAAAATCAGATGGCCAAAACCCTTTCCACGCGCTCTCACGCGCGGCCTGAGTGGAGGCGCGTGAAGCCCATGTGTAGCCTCTTGTGGGGTGCGTGGGGGCGCGTCAAGTGGTGGTTAGGCCTGAAATTTGTCCGGCAGCGTCGTCTCTTCCTTGCGCTGCTAACCCCCGTGGCCGTTTGTTATTTGGATGTCTGTAGCCTTCGCAACAATGCAAACAGTCTCACGTGTTCTTCATCTTCTTTGCTTATGTGCTTCATTAGTCTTCAAAATTTTACAAAAAATAATCCTATACCCTAATAAAATGGTGTCTGAATTCTAGATGATTGAGAAAATAAATGAAGGAAACTAATCTTATGATTAGCCCCTTATTCTGAACAGATGAAATACACAGAAAACTCTACAATGGATTGAAGGGCAAACCACAATTATTCAGTAACCATCCATGAACAAAAAATCATATTAAACTTGAGAACATGCGAATCAACAAATATAGAAAACCTAGGTGCCATATTGCTAATCAAACACCAAAATACATGAAATTGTTTAGATCAAATTGAAAATTTAATCACACGAATGCTCTGATACCAATTGTAGGAATAATCAGCGGAAGCTAGAATCATCATATGATTTAGAATATTCAATTTAATTACTAAACTAATATAACCAGTCAGATCATACCTTGTGGATTTGCAGATAAGTATGCACACAAGAGCCGTAGATGTTCCAAACTATCCTCGAGTGATGGAGCAGCGTGTGGGCACTTGAATCACTAAGAAAATATTTCTTTTACTCTGGCTATTCTTTATTTATAGATTATAAGCCCTAGAATACTTAATAGCCAGATGGGCCAATCCACTAACTCTGGATGTCTAGCTCCTCTACGAAAATAAGAAACATAAAGGATCGGCAAGGTTCGCTCGTTGCCTCTCCGATGCCTAAGTCAGTTCTTTCCGGTGGAAGAGAAAATCAACTGCTTAGGGAATGAGTTTTTTGTGCGTATGTCTACGTACCTTTCACGGATGGGGTGGCCTGGTATTTATAATGGATGATCATGATAACTTTCCCAGTTGGATGATGGCACAGAATAATATCTTTCCTTGTTGGAGGATGATACGATATTCCTCCCATTGGGTGGGAGATTTTCTTTCCTTAAACCGATTAATAAGGGATAATTGATGGGCAATAATTAGGAAATATCCTACCTTCCTGATTCGTGGAGATTAGGTGTTTTCCTTTAATACAGATTCCTTGGGCTACTAGACTTTTAGAGAGGCGAGTTGGGCCCTTGTTTCGGGCCTGCATTTGGGGGACACCATTAAGGGCCTATCACTAGTATTGGGCCCATTTTTTAATCCTGACGTTTGGGCCTACGTCTTGGGCCTACGCGCCTGATTCGTGCCACAGTAGACTGAGCTAAAATCAACAAAATTTATATACACCTAAGTTCCTACTCTGCCGTAGTCAAGCTACTGCAGTATAGTGGTCTAGGTCGAACACGAGGATGGGTTTTCATCCTAAAAATGATTTGCATAAGTGCACGAAGATAAGGCTTTCTATTTGGACTCTTTGGATGTGTGTTTCAAAAGCGATTGGGAATGGTTTGGCGAAATTGTAAAAACTGAAAGTAAAGGTGAAAAAGTTAACTTTGAAGAAATTAGGTCACTAACTTGGCAAGTTAGGGCAAACAAGTATCCTCGGGTTTTATCTCGCGTTATGACAGCCACAACCTATAGTCCATATATGGGATCTATATTTAACTAGCAAACCTCACCCGTGAAGCAACTCCTATTTGAGTGTCTGAGGTAGCATCTTGATTATAGGCCCCTTCTTACATTTGAAACCCTAACATTCAATATCATCTCAGAGGCTCGTAAAGACCATCTAAAGAACAACAGTACATCTATCACTAATTATGCACTGTATTCTAAAGCATGGAGAGTATTGGCCAAATCAATAACATTAAATGCTATCTGACCTAATTTGAGAAACCCGACATATAAATATCATTTTAAAAGGCTCGTAAAGACCATCCCCAAAGAATCCATGAGTACCTCTCTCAGCGAGATAATACCTTTGGATCCTAAAGCATGGAGAGTATTGGCCACATTAATGACATTCAATGTTATGCAACCATGTTTGAGAATATAAGGGCCATAAATACACTACAGCTTTTAGTACAGAGGACAACATCGTATGCCCCACCACCAAGCTAGCTTCCTTCCTCTTCCAAAGAAAGGAGAAACAGCCAAGCATCTCTTGAGTTGTCATCCTCAGAGGGTGTTTGGCAGCCGAGAAAGTAAGAGAAAGAGGAGAAGAGAAGAGAGAAAGCAAAACCCTAAATAAAAATACAAAGCTTTATTTACAAAATGAAAACTTCAAATTATCTTCTCCTCCTCCAAATTGTTCCAAAAATTATTTACTTAGGTTACAAAACAAGGAGAACCTCCATAAAGGCCACCTCAAGGCATGAAAATACCAAAAAACCTATGAAATTGGCTAAGTTATAGGACAATTAAGTAATACACCAAGTTTGGAGGCGGTTTGGCATTAATTACAAAGCATGACGAGGCATCAATTTTCGCTAGGCTGAAGAATTTCGCTAATTAGAAATCAACAGGTCTAGCGAAAACAAAGAAATTGGTGGGCAATTTGCTTCGCTGTGAAATTTAGCTAAACTAAGCGAAATTCTTGTCAGCCGAAATCAATTATTTTTCGCTAAGGAGCGATTAACTGTGAAAGTGGAGTGGTCTAGAAATTGGCATTTTAAACCCAGGTTCTTGAAATTTTAAGCTAAGGTTCTTAATTTTTGCAATCTTAAGCGAAAATTTTATAAGCTACTTGGCAATTCTGCATTGTTGATCCTTCACTGCTTTTCATCCTGCCTTCATCTGCATCGAATTTTCTTCACTTTGCCTTTGTTTTCTCATTGATTCTTGGGCTGGTTGATGGCTGAGACTTGAATTCCAACTTCATGATTCATCCTTTGTATTGAGATTGAACTACAGAGTGCCTGAATACGCAAAACAACGAAAATACCACCCAAATGGCATAAGTGCTACTAAGAAGACTAGAACACTTCAATTGGTATAAATGACATGATTAAAGCGCCAAAAAAGCACTCAAAACCTAATAGGGTTCAAAATTGCACTTTTTGGGCATTAATCACACCCAACGAAGCGTTGCTAGTCCTTAGCAATGCAAAATAAAGAAAAAGGAAGTGCAATGGTGATTACGAAAAGGTTATGATTAAAAGGGTTTTATATACATATAACATTGCATAAGCGAAATTGAAATCAAAGTTATGCTTAGATATAAGAAAAGTCAAAACCATACAAGAACAATTCTAGAGTCAATATTGGATCCATAATTCTCAACTTGAATTTCCACCTAAGTCTAATGATTCTTTATGCTTAACTTGATTAAGCTAATAAGTACCAAAATTGCCACACTCCTGACCTAACGCATGGCCTTAAGTTGTTGAACAACCTAGATAGGGCTAGTTACACTTTTCTTTTCAATTATAATGTAGGATGCAATGCTTAAGAATTCGACTTCACGAAGTCAAATTGCATCAGCGGGGGTCCTGCGATGACTCCTTCCCTCGAGGTTTAGGGCATCAAGCGAAAGGATCAATGACCACTAACTCTAAGAGCTTCACCCGGACTCCAAATGACTTGAAAATCAAGCACCTACTGTGCGTTAGACTCTGCCTATCCACCCATGCCATACTTGAACACAAAATCGATGACTCCCGGTAATTAAGGCTTAGGGCATCGGGTTTGAGCTTCGCCATACACCCCTCGGACCGTGCTCGGGTTCAAGGCAAAACTTCACGACTTTATTTTTCTTTTTCTTATTTTCTTTTTCTTTTTCTTTTTGCTTTTTCTTTTCTTTTCCTTTTTGGAAGACAACATTGGTCTGCAACTGTAGGTAACACAAACCTATCCTAGGTTGCCAACATACCTAAGGCCGGCTTTACCGTGAAAGGCACCACCAATTTCACAACTATTGGAACAATCGGGTGCGTGTGAATTGATTAGCATACGGGGAAATTTTCAGTTAATGCGTCTTTGGAACTAGCCCGACCTGCAAACATCTCAAGCACAAATTTGTCTAGCATATAAGTGACAAACAATGATTCAATTATCGACAAGCAGATTCAATTGTCCAATTGTAGCAATTGATTGTCGATTGAATTGATTGTCCCGATTGTAGCGATTCAATTGTTCAATTGAAAAGAAAAACATTTACATGGCTTACAAAACATGATATACAAAGAAATGCAGTATATATATATCTTGAATAGCTTTTGATATAGCCAAAGTGGCTAATACATGAATAAAGCTAAACATAAAGAAATATCAACACACTTTACTATGGCTAATACATAAATCTAAGCAAAATTATTAGGCGGAGTTGATAAAAATTTGAGTAAATGTGCAAAAATTGTAAAAGAAACCTAACCACCTCAACTAGTGTGGTGAGTTTGTAGATCTAGCTAGCTGCTTCTTCTGACGAGGAACATCAATGAAGGCATCAGTGGTGGGCTCTCTCGGCCGACGGGAACATGGGGAAGACTGGAGTGGGTCATAATCTGAGTCGGCATAGAATGGCCTTTGGGCGACCTCGATCTGGGCAGCTGTGCCAGGCTGCGAGTGAAGCGGATGGCATCCATCACTCCAGCTATCTCTCGAGCTAGCATGGATGTACTCGGTGAATGATGTCTTTGAATAGGAAGGCCCCGGGAGTACTCTAGCTGCGGTTGCTGATGTAGTATGTGGAGAGATGAGTGAAACGTCCCAGTGGGGAGTCCCTGCATTGCCTCGGGCTCGAGGGGCGGTATATCATCTACGTGGTGGTCCCTTGACCTCACGACCGTACCTCATCCCCGGTCTGTGGTCGTATATGAAATGAGATGGGCATAGTCATAACCCGGTCTCTGACACTTACATGTAGGCATCTGGCTCGTCGGCACGGGCTCCTGCAGAATCCATGTGGGAACATGCGAAGAGTCTCGGCATCGATTAGTGGGATCTTTATCTTGCTCCGGGCCGGGTCCCTTCAGATGGACCTTGCCTCAAGCGCACTTGAGAGAGGTGTCGCACTAGCTCGGATGAAATTTGAACCAAAATCCCTCGGAGATCCGGTAAAGAGCTTTCAATATGGCTCCCCTCCTCACGCACGTAATCTTTGCGAGAGGCAGGCAGTACGTAGAGATGGTCGGTGGCGGCATCGGCGGGAGGCACGCCTCGTAAATGCGGAACCGGCGGTGGTGTCTACGGCCGTGCTCGGACCATCTCCTGTGCGGTGGGTGGGCCCGAAGCTGCGTAACCCTACGAGTTCTTGGCGGTGGTATCGCTGAATCAGTGCACTGAGAAATATCGGGTGGTGAGTACACCGGGGCGGTCGTCTATCTTGGCCAGATCTCACAGTGGGTAGTCTGTCTCCACGGATGTCATGGAGTGGTAGAGCTGCGAGTACCACTCTTGGGTATCGCTCGTGAGTCATGAAGGGTAGGGTAAGATACTCCTCGATCAATCTCAAAAAGACTCCGGTATCACAGAATTGACCCTCGTGCGAGGATATCATAAAATGACTCCCCCGATGAAACTCTGCGGTGGGTCGTACATTCCACGAATGGGGTTCCCTACGAACATGGGCCTCTTGATCCTCGATGCTGGCGATAGCTGAGGTGATGAAGTCGCCTCGCGGTGAAATAGCCCCGGAGATGGTGGGAGCTGGTGGAAGATGACTTCGCACCGGGCGTGTGCGGGCCGGCTTGGGGCCGGGCCCTCCCAGCTCTCCTCGTGAAATTACGGGCGGGCCCGGGGTCCCATCCGTGTCGATAACGTCGGAATCCACGGGAGCTCCTCGGATCACGCCTCTCTGGGACTGGTGATGGTACGGGGCTGGGGCCGGGGCCCCAGGGCCACTCTCTGGCGTCTTTGAATCTCACCGTGAAGGCGGGACCACCTCGATCTGAACCATCGCGATATCAAAATAAAATCTTGGAAAAGGGCTCGACTCCTTTGAAGAAATATAAGCGAGACCTGTAATCTTGGGCAGGCTCTGGAGACTCTTGAACCACCACTGAAGGCAGCTAAGCTGAACGGGGTTCATTTGTAGCTGAAATGGCCACGAACTAACCCGAGCAAGGCTCGATAGCGATCACTGTGGACGGGGCACGAAGGCTGGGCAGGAGCCACGGGTATCACGGCGGAGTGAAGGCTCGAGTGAGCGGTGAATAATCGGGGCTCGTGCGCGCGTGGTGGGAGGTTCAGCAGGCTCGGTCGAAATTTGGTGCTTGCGTGGCCAGGGATGGCTATGCTAAACTCGATCAATGGCTTTGGGGTGCGAGGGCTAGCGGCTCGGTCTTGCAGGACCACGAACTGCAGCGAGTAGAGCTCGGGCCGGGGTCGACGGCGCCGGTGGCTTGTGATCGCGCGGCAGGGTTGGGACTGAGGCTTATTTGGGAGCTCGAGGACAGCTGGGGGAGGAATGTGGTGGCATTCTAAACCAACCCTCACTTGTTTATATAAACATGGCAGTGAGGGTCGTTTCATACTTGATTTTCGCTATTTTAAGCGGGTTGGCTCACACCTAATTACACCACGCAATTCGGATTTTCGGGATTAGAGATGAAAATTAATATATTACTAAAAGTAAAAATTAAAATTAAAATTAGGAAATAGAATATATCTAATAATTTAATATAAGATAATATAAAATAACACCAACACTTTAAAAATGGAAAATTTGCTAAATTAAGAAACATACTAAAAATAGCTAAAAATGGAAATTGACTAAATTAAAATAAAAAAACAAAATTGTTGAAGCGCAATTTGGTTTGAACACAAACCAGTTCAATATACGAAAATTACTCGAGGAGGTGAGGAGGATAAATCTCCTCAACCCCTGCGGTTACTTTGCAGGCTAATTCCATGGTTTTGGGTGCCCGATTGTTGATCTGCTCCTCGTGTATTTATTGAATTGAGCAATTGGTTTGCGAGTGGGTGTTGATGCTTAAGACCAATATATCTTCATCTCCATGGGTAATTACTCCTTGCATTTCACAGACTGCGTGTTTTCTGCTGCTGTGAATCAGGTGAAACAACTTCATCAAAAATTTGATTTTCAATTTCTAGCAACTCATGTTTGTTGTTCAAATGAAAGATGTTCAACTCCATGGTCATGTTACCAAAAGTTAATTGCATGACTCCATTCCGACAATTTATTATTGCATTGGCAGTGGCCAGAAATGGTCTTCCTAAGATGATTGGTACATGATTAGGTTCACTAGCAATTGGTTCAGTGTCAAGTACCACAAAATCTACTGGGTAGTAGAATTTGTCTATCTTCACTAAGACATCCTCAACTATCCCTTAAGGGATTTTCCAGCGATCTATCGGCCAATGAGAATGTATGATGTTGGTAGGTTAAGTTCTAGACCTATTTGTATCACCCGAATCACGGCATTAGGTTCACCTTTGGCTCCTAAATCAAGCAAGGACTTTCTATGCAATTCCCACCAATATTGACTGAAATTGTGGGAGATCCGGGATCTTTGTATTTGTGAATTATTTGCTGGATTATGCTTGCTTGATATGTTGATTGAGAAATGCTTTCTTCACCGATACTGGCAATCCACTTCTTGATTGTGCGAAGATCTTTCAAAATTTTGCATAAGCGAGGACTTGTTTGATTAGGTCGGTAAAGGTATGTTAACCTTTACTTGCCTTAAGACCTCTAAAATGCTTGCTTCTTCCGAGGATACCTTCTTCTTTCCTCTAAGTGCTTGTGAAATGGAGGTGGTATGCGGTATTTGATTAGATCCTCCTTTAGGAGAATATGCTCAATTTGCCAATTCTTCTGCTTGGATTCTTCAACGGACTTTAGCATAGGTTGATCCAGCCTCTTTTCCACTTCTCAGGGTGATTATGGCCTTAACCTCATCCATTCCTGAATTGTTGGATAATCCTACCTCATGAATTCCTTTAGGGTTTGGAACTGCTTGTGAAGGGAACCTCCCTCTTTCTTGTACCTCCAGCAACTTGTTGATCTTGGTGATTGAATACTGTAGGTTGTCAATTTTCTGGTTGAGATTGCTCTCAAGCCCATCTATTCTTTTGTTCAATGTATTCTCTACAGTATCAATTCTTTGTGCCAGTTGCACATTGATTCCTTTTTGTTCCTCAACAAAGTTGCCTACCACCTTACTCAAATTCAAAATGGCTTGCTCCACAGGAGATGAGGATGGTGGCTAATGGTTGTGAGGGAACAAGCGAGTTTGGCTCACGGGGGTACATAAGCGGGGTTAGGTCTCCATGCGAGGTTAGGGAGTGATTCCTCAATTAGGTGTAGGTATTTGCATATGGAGCATTGGATTGTTGTGGCTTGAATTGTCACCGGTGTTGCACATTCGACATCAAATCCTTGCTTTGTAGGGGCCATAGCACATGGTTCTCTTTGGATGCAGGGGATTGGGAGGGTAGTGCGAGGATTGGGTGACGAGTTACTGATCCACTTGCATGCACCTCTTGGAGCTGTTTGCCTTGAAGCACCTCCTACTTTCCTAGCTAGGGTTGAAATCCTAAGCTCTCATCTCTCTATTTTTAGAGGCGGTGCGTACATCCCACCCCTTTGGTTGGCGGTGGTCTCATCCATCAATTCTCTAGGGTTAGGTTCATCCCAACCCTTAGAAGTTTCAGCCACGTAATTTAAAAAATCCATGGCTTCATCGGGATGTTTTGCTTAAAAGTCTCCCCAGCACATGGTTTGGAAATTTGCCTCGTAGGCGGGAGACATACCACCATAGAAGTGGTTCACCAACATCAGTATCAAACCCATGATGTGGGCATGCGGTGGTTTCCATAAATCTTTCCCAACAACGGTAAAATCTCTCACCATCATGAGGTACAAAGTGTAGATTTGTCTTTTCAAATTATTGGTTTATGAGCCTTTGAAGAACTTCTTGAGGAGTGCCTTTTCTTGACTCATTGATTTCTAATGGTTCTAGGCCTCAATGAGTTGAGCCATATCTTGTACTTAATCCTTCAGAGTCAATGGAAATGCCTTTAGCTTGACAAATCCATGTCCATTATACCTTCCTTGAAGGTAGTGAAAACCTCCTCGAAATCCTAATATGAGTGTATGGATTTTGTTTTCCATGTCTCATGATATGTGGGAGTAAGGGTACCAAATATGGCCCTCCTTTGCTACATCTTGACGGGAGGAATGATCTGAGGATGGGGCACTAACTCTAGGAGGGTGGATGTGATCCCTCATGGTTCTATAGGCATTTGGATTCATGGGGGTTCTGGTTGGCTCACATTGTTCCTCAGGTATGGGATCCGTGAGTATCGGTTGGTACTGCTAACCTCCACTAGCTTCCGGTCGAGTTGTGTACCTATCCTATGCAATCTACGATGTGTCTCTATCCTTTGTTGCATAAACACATTACATAATTTAGAGACAACAAGAGCAACTACAGGCTTGCAAAAGATTAAAATTAAATAACAAAAATTAAACTAAGCGAATGAAAAGTAAAAGCGATGCGATTCTTTAAGTCTTTGAAACACAGCGATTCACTATGACCTTGCACTAAAGAGGTAAAGGTTACCTTCGCCTTGATGTGATCACAAGTACACTTCAACTTACCATTAGTAGTTTGGCACCATCCAGGCCAAGCGTATCATTTGATTCGTGCCACGATGGGCTGAGCTAAAATCAACAAAATTTATATACACCTAAGTTCCTACTCTGCTAGTAGTCAAGCTCTGCGGTATAGTAGTCTAGGAATTCGAACACGGGGATGGGTTTTCATCTAAAATGATTTGCATAGTGCACGAAGATAAGGCTTTCTATTTGGACTCTTTGGATGTGTGTTTCAAAAGCGATTAGAATGGTTTGGCGAGGTGTAAAAACAGAAAGTAAAGGTGAAAAAAGTTAACTTTGAAGGAGTGGAGTCACTAACTTGGCAAGTTAGGGCAAACAAGTATCCTCGGGTTTTATCCTCGCGTTATGACATGCAACCTATAGTCCATGGCATAACCGGATCTATATTGCTAGAAAACCTCTTACATGAAGCAACTCCTATTAGTCAATACGGGTAGCATGCGGGTTCTTAACAGCCTACTTGTTTGAAACCACACAACATTCAATATCATCTCGAGAGGCTCGTAAAGACCATCTAAGAACAACAGTACATCTAACCACTAATTATGCCTTTGTATTCTAAAGCATGGAAGTATTGGCCAAATCAATAACATTAAATGCTATGCAACCCTAATTTAGAAACCCAACATATAAATATCGCATTTTAAGGCTCGCAAAGACCATCCTAAGAATCACAGTACCTCTCTCATTGAATATACCTTTGGATACTAAAGCATGGAAGTATTGGCCACATGTATTCAATGTTATGCAACCATGTTTGAGAATATAAGGGCCATAAATACACTACCGCTTTTGATCCAAGAGGACAACATGCATATAGACAACATGCATAAGCGCCATTTGATTCGTGCCACAAGAGGGCTGAGCTAAATCAACAAAATTTATATACCACCTAAGTTCCTACCATCAATGTAGTCAAGCTTACCGCAAGATAAGGGGTTCAGTGGTCGAATGGGATGGGTTTTCATCCTAAAAATGATTTGCATAAGTGCACCAAGATAAGGCTTTATTTGACCTTGGATGTGTTTCAAAACAAGTGGGAATGGGTTTGAAAACCGAGAATTGTAAAACTGAAAGTAAAAGGTGAAAAGTTAACTTTGAAGAATTAGGTCACTAACTCTGGCAAGTTAGTGGCAAACAAGTGTCCCTGGGTTTATCCTCGCTATGACATGCAACCCATAGTCCATGGCATAACCGGATCTATATTTAACTAGCAAACCTCACCCATGAAGCAACTCCTATTTGAGTCAATACAGTAGCATGCAGTTATGGCCCCTTTACTGTTTGAAACCCTAACATTCAACATCATCTCGCAGGCTCAGAAGGACCATCTAAAGAACAACAAAGACATCTATCACTAATTATGTAATCGTGATTCTAAAGCATGGAGAGTATTGGCCAAAATCAATAACATTAAATGCTATGCAACCCTAATTTGAGAAACCCAACATATAAATATCATTTTAAAGGTCAGAAGACCATCTAAAGAATCACAAGACTTCTCACCGAATATGCACCGGATCCTAAAGCATGGAGAGTATCGGGCCACATTAATGACATTCAATGTTATGCAAACCATGTTTGAGAATATAAGGGCCATAAATTACACTACCTGTAGCTTAGTACAAGAGGACAACATGCATATGCCCCACCACCTGCCAGCTTCCTTCCTCTTCAAAGAAAGGAGGCTTAGCTACATCTCGAGCTGTCATCCTCAAGAGGGTGTTTCATACCAGAAAGTAAGAGAAAGAGGAGAGAAGAGAGGAAAGCAAAACCTAAATAAAAATACATAAGACTTTATTTACAAAATGAAACTTACAAATTATCTTCTCCTCCTCCAAATTGTTCCAAAATGCACAGGTTACAAAACAAGAGGGCTATGATAGCTACCTCAAGGCATGAAAATACCAAAACCTATGAAATTGGCTAAGCATAGGACAATTGGCAATACACCAAGTTCGGGAGGCGCGCTTCGGGCATTAATTACAAAGCACGACGAGGCACAATTTTCGCTAGGTCAAGAATTTCGCCACTAGCGAATCAACAGTCTAGCGAAAAACAAGAACAGGCAATTTCAAGAAGGTGCGAAATTTCGCTAAGCCAGCGAAATTCTTGCGGAGAGTTTAAATCAATTATTTTCGCATGAACAAGCATAGCTTAAATTTGGAGTGGTCTAGCGAATTTAAGTATTTTGCTTAGGTTACAAATTTTCGCTTAAGGTTGCGAAATTTTGCATTCCATAAAATTTTCAGCAGTTTAGCGAAAATTCCCGCATTGTTGATCCTTCACCGCTTTTCTATCCCGCTCTTCAACTGAGATCGAATTTTCTTCACTTTGCCTTGTTTTCTCATTGATTCTTGGGCTGGTTGGATGGCCGAGACTTGAATTCCAACTTCAAGGATTCATCCTTGTATTGAGATTGAACCCAAGAGTGCACAAATACCCGCAAACAACCAAAAATACCCTAAATGGCATAAGTGCTACTAAGAAGACTAGAACACTTCAATTGAGAGCAATGACATGATTAAAGGCAAAAGCACTCAAAACCCATCTAATATAGGGTTCAAAATTGCACTTTTGGGCATTAATCACACCTATTATTTCAAACCCCATCGCCGCCCCACTGGACTAAAGCGCGTAGCAAGGGCCGTATGTCGCTTTCTGATTAGGTGTGATACCCACGGGATACTAAGGAAGGGCTTGATTAGGGCTTTTCGTCCAACGCCTTGATAATGATGGCTTGATTTTCACGCTTATTCGGTCGCGGGCTCTAGCTTCCTTAAAAACATCCCCACCATTTGCACTTGCTCCCTGCTTCGCTTTTCAGCCTCTACAAGCTCATTCCTTTTCTTGAATCTTGTTCGACTAGTGTTCCGGACAGTTTTTGGTGGTCCCCGGCATCTCGCTTGGGTCTGGTGTCCTAGTCTTATTTTTGGCCTTGGTACGTCTTTTCTTCTCCTTGTTCTTTGGGTTTCAAGTCTCGAGGTCTCTGTGGCATGCCTCGGTCTCAGCCTTTCTTCGATTTCTCCTTTTCCTTGGCTTATCCCTGCGTACTTACATGGGTCCTGGTTGCTCTTAGATTTTGCGTATAGGGAGTAGTCATGCCGAGGCGTCTAGTTCAGGGCAGATCGATGAGGGGATTGGGAGTTCGGCCGTGGTGGTTCGCCGGGCTGCCTCGGGAGAGCCTCCTTTCCCCTTGGATAAGGGGAAGGGCAAATTTAACAAGATTCGGTACCCTAGTGGCTCTGAATATTTGAGGGCTGCCATTCAGAATGCTGAGGTTGTGGGGCCCAATCGGGGTCGAACTCGATGGTGAGATATTTACTACCTGCATGGCCCCCGTCTGGGATCCGTGTCTGGGTGCCCCGGGACGTGTCGACCACCCATGTAGTCCACGTGCTTAAGATGGTGTGCTTTTTTGAGGAGGCATTTGAGAACGACCTCCGCTTCCCCTTGCATCCTTTTATAAAAGGGTTCTGCAACACTTCAATGTCTATCCCTCTCAACTTTCTCCCAACTTCTGGGGTGTTCTGGTGGGGCTGTTAGTCGTTTTTAGGGACAAAGGTCTGGGTGTTCCCAGTATTGCCCTACTCTTAGACTTCTTCAGTGTAAAGGAGGCCACCGAAGGCTTTCTTTATATTTCCAAGCGCCCAATACGTTGACATCTGGACCTTCCATCTTCACAAATTCGAAGGAACATTATTTTTCATTGGGCCAAGCCGCCATTGGGAGTACAACTTTCACCGGTGACACACCGCGCCTACCGTCTGGACTACCCCCAAGAACCTACGTGAGTTCTCATTTGTTCTAGTTTTTCTTGGTTTTCCGAGGTCATGGGATGCTTTTTTGACATTGCTTTGGTCATATGGTCTTCAGGTGTTTGGCCCAACCTCAGTTCTAAGGACAAAGAGGTGAAGCGGAAGCTGGTGAGGTGCGCCCCGTGTGCCTATTCCGAGTTCATTAGGTCAGATATTCCTAGATCGTCTGGTGCGAGGCTTGCCTGACTTCCTTTCCTAAGATCTTCTCCCGTTTCCATCATGAAGCCTTCCATCCCCAAATCTTCCTCACCCTCCGTTTTAGAGCCCCTTGTAGCGAAGCTTACACAGGGAGAGCTTCGGTCCCGCTCGAGTGTAAGCTAAGTGTGCCAGCTAGAAGAGGAGCATGAAACGTGAAACATCCGAGATCGCCCGAGCGCCCCGCCGGATAAGATTCTAAAAGGTAGGGCCTCTTCCCCTTGCCTCTCTGCCTCGGCTGTCGGCCGGAGACTTCGGTGGGCTGATGAGCCCCCCTTGGAGGTTCTCCCTATTTTGGTTTGGAGTCCCACATCTCAAGGCCGTGGCCCTCCGCCATGCTCTGATGAGGCGACTGGGAAATCGTGATCGTCTGAGGCCGCAAGGGATGAGGACTTCAAGCCATATGGAGCTTCTGCCACCGGGCCGCTTTCTTCATCTTGCGTGACTCCGACCTTAGGAGGGTGGGTGTCATACCCATCGAGGAGGCTCTTGCTCTTTTGCTTTAGGGACCCGCTTCTGTACGTCCAAGTGTTTTCATCGATCTTTTTTCTTTAGCTATTTCAGTTCTGTTAGCTGACTTATTTTTTTTTTTTTGTAGGTGGCCACGTATACAAAGGGCGTGGCAAGGAGGGCTAGCCTTACCGAGGGTTCTGCCAGGGTGGCAAAGTCTTACAAGGCTAAGGTTGCTTCCCTGACCTCTGAGAGGGCTGGTCTTCAAGCCCAAATAAGGGAACTGATTGAGGAACTTGTGAAGCACAGGTTTGACCTGAAGCATGCTTTGCTGGCGAGGGCGGGGGCCGAGGATAAAGAAAAGGAGGCCCGGAAGGACGTGAAGGTCACCGAAGATGAGCTGCGGCGGGCCAGAGAGGAGTTGCAGCCGCATGGGTGACCTCAGGCCAAGATAGCGACGTTGAATGGGCTCGCTAAGAGGCCTGAGGCCGCAACCCGTGGGAACTGACCCGAGGAGCCTCGGCGTGCTTCGGGATGGACCTTGCGAGGCAGAAGGCTTTGGCTAGTCGGAGGGGCTAAGTGATAGCGGAGCTTAATGACGAGGCCTGCACCCAATGGGATTTCGGGTGGCTTGCCTTTCAAAGTCAGGCTTCCCGAGCTTTCCTAGACCTAGAGTTCGACATCCAACTTTCTGAGGAGGTTAAAGGATATGCTTCTAAGGCTGAGGTGGATGCGAGCGCCGAGGTGTTTTCAAGGCCCCGACAGCTTCCTGCTTAGTGATCCCCGTTCCTCCGGTGATAGCTTCTAATTACCGCCCGCCTTTGAATCATCTACTTTCGCAAGCTCAGCGACACGCTTAGGCCTCTTTTTTCTTTCTTCCGGGTTTTTTGCCTTGACAGGGTGTATGCTGATGTGAAGAACGATTTTCGCTTATCTGTAATTTTTGGGATGCAAAGGGAGATTTTGTAATTCTCTAAGGTGGCTATAACCTCCATGTAATGAAATTTTGTATTCATCTATAATTCCTTTAACATAGAGAACAAATTTAACAAAACATGCGCTCGGTGAGCTATTATTATAATTCATTTCTTACCCATCAAATTTTCTATAACTTTTCACATTCTTATATATTTTATCCCAAAGATGTTATCTTTATGTAGCACATAGCGAGAAGTGTTCTCTTCATCATGTCAGCTTCCTTGGGATCGGGTCAAGAATAAGGAAGTAAAATGAAAAAGAAAAAGAAGAATAAAGAAGTAAATGAGAAAAAAGACCTTAAGTAAATTATCATTTCTATATTTGATTTAAAGTTTGGATGCAACAAGATATCAGGTGGTGGTTTTTGAATAAATTTACATTATATATAAGGACAAAATATTAAAAGCATAAAAGCTAATAAAAGGAAATCCTAAATATAGTATAATACGCCCCCTCAAGATAGTGTGTCAAAAATAATACCAATCTTGTTACACATAAAACAGGCGAGACCGAGATAGAGATTTGGTAAGGGTGTCAGCAAGCTGGTCACCAATGGAGACATGGACAACACGCAACTCAGACGACTGAACCAGGTTAAGAACAAAATGGTAATCAATCGCAAGATGCTTCATTCGAGAATGAAATACAGGGTTAACGGAGAGATAAGTTGCACCAAGGTTATCCGAGATCAAGGTGGGCGATGACTGGACTGGTGCAAGAAGTTCCGACAACAACAATTGGACCAATTGCAGCTCGGTAGTAGCAGTCGCTGTAAAACCCGGGTAAATTTGAATTTTTTCTCAGCGGCAAACGGTAAATTACCGCTTACAATATAAGTTGCAACCCTAATTTTTCAGATCTTTGGATGACAAATGGACTCACCGATGGTAGCTGATCATTGGTTATGACAAGCTCAAGCAAGATCTTGGAGGCTAAGGCACCGCACTCCAACCAGAGGGTGAATCTCAATACGTGTGGGATTGGATCAAAGCATCAAGGAACTTGGAGGCAATGACATGGGAAGAGTTTCGTGAGCTCTTCATGGGCAAGTATTTTCTGACATTTTCTCGACATGCAAAAGCTCGGGAGTTCCTAAAACTGAAACAAGGAACGATGACAAAGCTCGAATACGTGGCTAAGTTCACTGAATTAGCTTGTTTCACTGATGATTATGTGGCCACAGACACGGTCAAAGTGAGAAAGTTCGAGGATGGTTTGAAATTGTCCATCTGATGTAAAATTGTGGGACTCCTTCTATAAGACATGGACTTCATGGTCAAGACAGCTATGGTCATTGAGAGAGAGGTGGACGACGCACAGAGCATCTGGGATGTGGGTGTTAAAGATATTAGGAAGGAGAGCCAACCTTCTTCTTCTAACTCAGGGAAGAAATAGAGGACGTCTGCTCCGCAAGGGTTTTAGGGATAGAGTTATGGTTATCAGGGCCAAGGCTAAGGCCAATCATCCTAAGATGGGAAACACTTTAGGGCTACTATCCAACTAGGGTAGAGGACATGTTTCCATTGCCACCAGCCTTGACACATGATGGGCTGGATCGTCTCGCAGGCGTGGACTTAGTGCAAGGTGGGACACACCCTAGTCCCAGCCATCAATGTGGGGTGTCAAGAGACGCTTGTTCCTCCTTACCCCACCATGGGCCAGGGGAACTAGTATCAGTCCTAGGGCGCTGCAAAGGCTCCTTCTACTTCACAATCAAGTCGGACGAGCTAACGCATGGGTCGAGGTCAAGGCCAGGGCTCACAAGTTGAGACTTTAAGGACCCAGGGGTGTGTCTACGCCATTACACCTCTCAGCCGAGCTTGCAACCGGCCTATGGTTCAGTGGCACATTTCTGGGCCTTCGCTTATGGGCAATATAAGTGTTTGGATTCGTGCATCTCATTCTTTTCATTACGCATCATGTGTGAAAGATTCGGGGCTTAGAGGCTGAAACCTCGAAGTTGAGCCACGTATATGAATTCTCCCTAGAACCAGAGCGCTGATAAGATATGTCGAGATTGTGTTAGAGATCTCAGTGGATTCGATCACCGTGGACCTAGTGGTATCATCATGGATGCTTCTGAGTTTGATTTTATCCTGTGATGGATCACTGAAAATACACCGAGTCGTCATTGATTGTGATCGTAAGAGGGTTATTGCCTACACACCAGATGATGTTTGTTTTATGTTTCAGGGGGATAAGCATGATGCCTTACCCCGAAATGCATGACTCCATGACACTGTAGCTGATGGGTCAAGTTACGGCCTTACCGGGAGGACGAGGGCAAGATAGGAGCCGGGCTCCACTCGGGCGCTTAGAGTATGAGGACGTTTTTCCGATGAACTACCGAGATTACCTGAAGTAGAGTGGACGTAGACTTCATTATCGAGTCAAGACTCGGCACATCGTCATTTCTATGACTCAAGATAGAATGACGCCTCGCAGTCAGTAGAACTCAAAGTCCAGCTTATAGGAATCATTGGACAAGGGTTTTATCTGACGAGTACTTCACCTCGTGGGAACTCCGTTGTCGCTTGCCAAGAAGAAGGACAAGACCTCAAGGTGTATAGACTACCGACGCTGAATAGGGTTACTATCAAGAATAGTACACTTTTGTCGCAGGGATCGAAGGATTTATTCGATCACCGAGAGGGCGGTTTACTTCCAAGATAAGACTCGACACCTACATTTTCATTGAGAGTCAGTGGAGGCAACATCCCTAAGAAGGTGCTTGTAATTTATACGGCATTTTCGAAGTTCATATGTTGATGCTATCTTCGGTCGACGAACGTTCCAATGACATTCACGGATCTCATGATAGGGTATTCCTAACCTCACCTAGATCTGGGCTCGCAGGTCTTCTACTGACGACATCTCGATCTACCCAAGTCCGAAGAGGAGCATGAGGGTCACTTGAGGATCAGTTCTCCGGCCTCGAGATCGGGGCTAGCCAGATGGCCAAAACTCGGCACGAAGCTGGGCTTTCACGAGGTGAGATCTCCTCGGGGCAATGTGGCCTGGCCGGGTGTGTTCGTAATCGAGAAGGTCGAGGCATTTATTAGGTCGAGAGACCGGTCAATCTGAGATACACAAATCTAGGATTTGCAGGTATTATAGAAGGTCTACTTGAGAACTTCTCCGATTAGCCGACCTATGACACATTGAACTCGAAGGAGGTTATTTGAGTGGAATGACTGCAAGGAAGGCATTCCAAGAATTAAAGATGAGGCTTACTTTGGGCCCCATTCTCGATACTTGCAGGGACATAGGTACATAAAGGTGGTCGATGCCCCAAGGACTCCGACTTGATGTGTTTTCATGTAGTCTGGGAGTGGTCAGGGTTTATGGTTCTCAGAGTTAAAGAACCACACGAGCAGTTACCCCACACATGACACGGAGTCGCGCCATTGTCTTACTTGAAGATTTGGCGCCACTATCTATATGGTGAACAATTTGAGGTTTTTTCAGACCATAAGAGTCTAAAGTACATTTTTACATGGCGGGACCTTAACATGAGGCAACACAGATGGGTGGAGTATCTAGAAGACTATAACTTCACTTTGCATTACCATCCTGGTAAGGAAAATATGGTGGCTGATGCACTCAATTGGAAGTCACGGGGAGTGTTGGCTAGTGTGGATTCTCAAGAGTGGCAGATGTTTCGAGGTCAGGATAGTCTCTGTACTACAGGTCAGCCCGTGGTACTTTAGTTTAGTGGCTAATCTTCCCTAACAGTAAAGTGATCGAGTCCCGTGATAGGATATGTAGACATTGTCCATCAGTGATCAAGGTACTATTTGATATGTGACAAAGGTCACTATCCACACCTGATGGTAGTCTTCAGATAGAGGAAGGGTCAGTGGGTTCCCCCACCTAAGAGATCCTGGGAGTTCCATTTCCTCCTTTTTCTGCTCATCCTGTGGCACGAAAGTGTACCCACGATCTTCGCCGCCAAAGATTAATGGAGTGGGATGAAGAAGAATGCTAGTGGAGTTTGTCTCGTCGATGTTTCCACATGTTAGCAAGTAAAGGTCGAGCACCAGAGGCCAACGAGGCTACTCTAGCCTTGTGAGATAGCCGAGTGAAATGGGAACATGTCACACGGATGCTGTGACTCACTTGCTCATGAACACGAGGGCATGACGCCAAGGTGGGGTGATAAGAGACTCCACTACAAAGCCCAAGACACTTTCTAGTTGTGTAGATGAGACCTTCACACCGGGGAATTCAAGCAGGTCAGACGTGCGAGATTGTCCAATTACATGGAGTGCTAGTATCTTTAGAATCGGATAGAGATGCTAGGTTTATGGCTCATTTCTAGAAGAGTTTCCAACGAGTCATGGGGACATAGTTGATGATGAACATTACTTTTTATCCCTAGAAGGACGGTCAGTCAAAGAGGACAATCCAGAAGTTAGAGGACATGCTACGAGCATGCGTCCTTGATCTTAAGGGTAGTTGGGAAGAACATTAACCCTTAGTGGAATTCACTCTTACAACTTAGCTTATCCGTGAGGATGTATGGTACCCTATGAGGCACTATATGGAGGACTTTGCCGATCTCCTGGGCTTGCTGGACGGAGGGAGAGAGACCCACCATGTGGGTCCGATTTGCTAGGAGACACCCTAAGAAGGTGGATTTGATACTGAAGCATCATCTCAAGGCTTAGAACCCAGAGGAATAGCTATGCCGATGACGCCGACCTCTGTAGCCTGAGGTGTGAGATCATGTCTTCGTCGATACCTAAGAGGAGGAGTGGTCAAGTCTCGACAAGGTGTTACCGTCAAGGTATATTAAGCCCTTCGAGGTACTCGAGAAGGTGGGTACCTAGCTTTCACTGAACAGATATCACTTGATAAATTTCAAGAACAAGCCATGAGGCAAGACGTGAGGCTAGTGAAGGTGTCGTAGCTAATCGAGGAGTGGAGGAGGCAACATGGGAACGCCACACATTGTGCATGTGTAGACCCTTAATTTCGGTCTCGACACTTGCATTGATCTGTGGGTGTCACCACTAGTCATTTATATGTCACGGCTCTAGCCCCTTGGGGCTTAACTATTTTCGAGCTTTGTATGTACATCATGGTTCACGATGGTGCGAGTGTGTGGTTCTACTGAGTGCCATCATGGCCCTTTCCCTAGTTGTCCACATCGTGCATGTGAAGGCCGAAGTGAAGCCCAACAACCCGAAATACACTCTAGTCGTTTTTAAACATAATTAGGGTATATTATAAGTGCATTTTGAATTTTTTCGCAATTATTATTTTGCTAAATGAGAAAATTTTGAAACCCAGAATTTGTACAAGATATAAGGGTAAAAGTGGAATTTGTCAAAACAGGATATAAAAGTCATAATATAAGATGATGATATGCTATTATAGAAATAGTATAAGTCAGGGTGCAAATAAGGAGTTCGAGGACCAAAGTGTAATAAAAGGAAAATTAAAATCAAACGATAAGACTAAGTTGGTATAGGATGAGATATATTCTCATACCCATTTGGAGAGCAAAAAAAAAAAAACATAGAGAGAGGGAGAAGAAGAAGAAGAAGAGGAAGAGAAAGAAAACTTAGAAAGGTATGGAATAGTATAGATTGCTATGGTTTTGTATGGATATGTATGGATTTTTGGACTTTTATATGGATATTAGTTTGTTCCATTTTTGGGGTGGTTTAGTTTTGTGAATTCACTCTAACCCTATATTTGTTGAAAGTCAGTTGGTAAAACCTTAGTTTGTATAAGATGAGTATGGATTTGTATGGATTTCGGTTTATGGTGTAGGATACATGTTCGTGTTAGGAAGTTTACCTAACTTAAGGCATTTCCAGCTTAGGTTTGGAAAACCCTAATTAATCATGTTTGGTATTGGCTGCTAGAATACACTCAGAGTTGTTTCTAGAGAGAGTATACGTAGCTTTTCTTTTGATTTTGGTTGATTTATGGAAAAAGGATGAAATCTCGCAACTGAAATTCTCGTGGTCCCACGCGGCCGTAGTGATCCCATGCGCAGCTGCAGGTCTCATGCCAAGGTGTGGCATGTCCACACCGCAGTCGTCGAGAGTGGAGGCTTGGACAGCTCTCAGTATTTGCTACGCCAAGCAAAGGCTTACGCTGCAGCTGTAGTGGTGCTGCTATGTTACGGCTGCAGCACCTGCTCACAAACACGTGTTTTGTCATGTTTTGCTATTCGCTATTCCATGACTTGTTTATCAGACTAATGAGGATCCTGGCGGCGTGGGCGAAAGGGTCCGCTCATGTTCAGAAGGTAAAGGAAAATTAGACCGTGACCTTGCCACCGAGGTAAAGCTCGATAAGCCAAGAACTCAATGCCCCTATGATAAGATAGTAAGTTCCTGAACACATAATTGTAGGAATGCCTAAGACTGGATATTGAATGACACGACACATTTGTTATGTGGGCAGGCACGTATAGTACTTCGGTACTCTTTGATTAGTGCGACGACACTCTCTGATCGTGCTTCGGCACATTTAGTACTTCGGTACTCTCTAATTAGTGTGACGACACTCTATGACTGTGCTTTGGCACATTTAGTAATTTGGTACTCTCTGATTGTGCTGACTCCACACTCTCCGTCGTTGCTTCACACTTCACAGGCTACCAAGACCAAGATCGCACTGCACTTTCCTGCAATTTATCAGGCTATGTCCTACTCATTTTTGATTCTCGCGCTACGCAGGTTTCGAATCACACATTTGTAACCTAAATTCCTCTTACTACCGTAGCAAAGCACTACAATATAGCTGCCTAGGGTCTAACTCGTGACGTGGTTTTCTTCAAATGACTACCAAAGGGAGTGCTGAATTTGGTGAATTAAGTTTGGATTTTGGGGTTTTGGTAAAAACAGGGGGATTTTGATGGTGAAGACTTGAAACGAAAATGACGTAAAATATAAAAGAAATTTCCTTGAAGTTTCAGGCCACTGGTTTTGGGTTCTAGGCAATCGAGGGGTCCTCGGTTCTATTTCGTCAAAGATGACCTATAGTCATTTCAAACCGGATCTTCACTTGGCTTTTAAAAACTAAACCCTATGATTTTCCTTTGAAAAACAGTACTATCGAAAGCATTTATGCTCCTGCAAATGAACATGCCTCCCCGATCTACCCCACAAAGTTGACAAATAGAAAGCAACCACCGACCCTGGATCTAGAAATAAACATCCATCAACCCTAAAGATTGCTAATATCGGGATCAATGAAGGCATATCAAATGAGTTATAACTTAGAGTGAGAAATAGGAAACATAAATGCTAATAAAATCCTGCGCTTAAAAACAGGGAACCGTTAAGCTACCTCCAAACCCTAGCTGCAACCCTTCAAGGAGAGAAGGGTTTTAGTTAACCATCCTCCGAGTTGTCATCCCTAGAGGGTGTTTCCGCTGTCGCAAAATGGAAAAGAAAGGGAAAGAAAATGAAGTAGAGAAGGCTCGTGGAAACCCGGGAGAAAACAAATAAAGTCATTCTCCAATTTATTGATTCTATGGATGCCCTTTACAAACCTTGACTCTAGCTTATATACGGCTCACAACAAGGGAAATTAAAAAAAAAACTGAAACTAAAAGATATTACAAGGATAAAATGGAAAAAAACCAAAAACTGTAACAAAAACAACAAAAAAGTGAAATGCGTATAATCAGGCCGCGCGGGATGAACACGCATCGAGCGTGAATGTTGTCGGCAGAACCAAATTTCGCAATGCTCCATTTTTCTTCACTTTTTGCTCTTCTTTCTTTCTGGGATCTGATTTGCAACGATGAGTTTGAATCGAATTTTTCGTGCTTGGATCGACTCAACAATTTTGGCACTATTTGCTTGCAAAAATTGCAAAATTTGCCACAAAATGCTATCAATAGAATAACAGGGACCTTAATGTAAATCTGCTAATTACGATTAGTACATGTGTTACTACAAAACCCGTAATAAACAGGTCTGCAATAGCACTTTTTGAGCACTAATCATTTCTTATTACTAGTCTAGGTAGTCAAAAAGTTATATGATAAGAGTCTGAGTAACGAATAAGAGTAATGTACATCGTTCTGCTCTTAATGTTCCTATGGGCACCTCTGTACAAGTATAAGCTCTGTAGTACCTACGAGTACCTCTGTATAAATATAAGCTCTGTAACTCCTGCGGGAGATTTGAGCAAGTATAAGTCTGCTATAAGTACAAGTATGTGTATAAGTTGTTATATGAATTCATGAAAAATTATGATATCTCAAGCATCGCTTCGCATTATTATATGCTTTACTATAAAAGAGTATTAATGCATGTGTATATGTATGTTGTTTCCTAATTAAGCCTTAAGTTTACACGGTTTTAATCCGTGTAGGTACAGAGGAGGACGTCCATGATCTTCCGCATACTGTTGGGCCAACAAACTAGTAGGAGTCCATCACAGTAGGTTTTGCGACTTTGATTATGTAAATGTAAATGTATAGTTTTTGTATATGTAAATGTAAATGACTTTTGGGGACTCGTATGTATTGACACCGGTAAACACCACTACGGTGGTATTTTTATTTTGTATCTCTTTGTATATGATATTTTGATTCGCTATAAGACTTGACTCACCAATGTCCTAAAATAGCAAGTAAAGAGTCCTAGTATAGTTTCAAGACTCCCTTCATCCGCTAGCGGTCAGCGTGGACAAGTTGGTATCGAGCCTGTAGTTTAGGCGTTTCTGGAAGAGTCCTAAATTAAGGATTTACTCACATAGTAATGTGTTTGCCTAATGCGATGTCCTTGCTGGTATATTGTCTTAGAATGGATCCACCTTAGAATAAGATGAAACAAATGAAAGCCAATCCTTCGATCAATCTACTGGGTTCGTCCGATCTAACGAAAATGAATATACTCAACCAAGCATTGGTAAAATCTCCTAGATATGGCAAGGGTCTAGATCGACCACTACTCTCGAGCTCCGAAAGGATCGCAAGAAAGCATGGAGTGGAAGAATTCCATGGTACAAGTATGGAAGCGTCCGATAAAGCCAAGTTTTGTCTTGAAAAATTGGAAAGGGCTCTAGATGAAGTGAGATGTCCTGTGGACCAAAAGGCCACATGTGCAGTTTCATTTTGCAAGGTGCAACTTATGATCGTGGAAGCCGGTTTCAGAAACGACCGCCTCAGATTCAGCCATACGGACTACTTCACAACGCAGTTTAATACAAAGTATGTCACTGATGATTACAAGGAGTCAAAATGCAAGCAATTCTTGACTCTAAGACAAGGGAAATTGACAGTGGCTGAATATGAGAAAGAATTCAGTTGTCTTAGTAAATATGCACCAGAATCTGTTCTTACGGAAAAATTCAGATGTAGACAATTTGAGAAGGGCTTACATGAGTCTATCAAAAGGTACCTCACGGTTGTTACTTCGCTACAAGTTGTCAATTTTTATTAGCTAGTATAAGCGGCTATAAAAATTGAGAAGTCTGAAATGAAGAGTCAAGAAAGAAAGAAAGAGAAAAGTTCTCAAGAGGGGTTTCTTCTGAAAAGACCTAGAGTCACAAGCTGATTCAAGATGTGGTTCAAATGAGGTGGGTAGGAGACAAGGACCTACCATGACACAAGGTTCCGGTTGAGGCACCTTAACTAGACAAGAGGAAAGACCTGCATGCCCGCATTGCCATGGAAATCATTATGGTTTGTGTAGACGAGTAACTAGGGGGTTTTTCCAGTGCGGGAGCACTAATCATGTGATAGCAAACTGTTCGCGAGGATCAGGAAGTTCTAGAAATCCTCAAGGAAGTGGTAGAGGAGGGTCAAATGTACCTCCATAGACTTAGAGTAGGTGAGGACGGCGGTTCACAAGGAAGAGGTAGTGCTCAGAGACAATGAATCGCCCGCACATGTACTCTGCTCGGAAGCATATGAGAGCTCGTGGAAGATCCGAACATACCGAAGGTTGTCAGTACTTCTACTC
The DNA here is from genome assembly GCA_016808115.1 of Tetrastigma voinierianum. NCBI lineage: Eukaryota > Viridiplantae > Streptophyta > Magnoliopsida > Vitales > Vitaceae > Tetrastigma > Tetrastigma voinierianum. The sequence goes on along the minus strand of JAEQBH010008274.1, from coordinate 15,279 downwards.
TCTTGATATTGACTTCAGATGTTTTAATGATCCTGCTCACGCATTTATATATATGCATGGAACAAATGAGTAATAAATTGCCTTCAGTAGAGCTATTAGATTATGACCTGCTTGTTACAAGTCCTCTGGGGCATAGTGTTAAAGTCAACCGCGTGTATAAGAATTTTCCCCTATCACATGATGCGGGAATTCTACCGGACGAATGCTTTGCTCTTTTTCATGAAGCCTGACGGATATTAGAATGGATTGGTTATCCAAACATTCATTATGCTGATTGTGATAAGAAAATAGTATTGCTTAAATGTTTTAACCTATCAGAAGTAACATTACAGGGTATCCGATCTGAATCAATACCGAAAGTTATTTCAGCTATGGAACCTCGACATTTTCTGAGAAAGGTTTGTGAAGCCTTTTTTTCTTTGATTCTTGACTCCAAAAGAGAGCAAGGGAATTTCAAAAATATTCCTATGATAAGGGAGTTCCCTGATGTATTTCTAGAAATTGTAGGATCACCTGAAGAGAAGTGGATCTCTCTATTGAAGTTATGCAGGGGCGACTCCTACTTTGAAGGCACCTACCATATGGCTCGGTGGAAATGAAGAGTTGAAGACTCGACTCCCGGGGAGCGCTATTGGATAAGGGGTTTCATTTGACCCTAGTGTCTCACCTTGGGGTGTGTCGGTTTTATTTGTTAAGAAGAAAGATTTCACTCTTTAAATGTGCATTGACTACCGACAAATAAACAAAGTGACAGTTAAGAATAAGTATCCGTTGCCAAGAATGGAGGATTTATTTGATCAGTTGAAAGGAGTAAGTGTCTTTTCAAGGATAGACTTGGGATCAGGATATTATCAACTCCGGGTAAAAGAGGTCGATGTCCCGAAAACAGCTTTCAGAACCCGTTATGGCCATTATGAGTTTTAATGTGCCATTGGGTTGACTAATGCTCATTTGCATTTATGGACTTGATGTAGGGTTTCCACTATTTGGATCAATTGTTATGGTATTTATTGATGACATCTGGTGTATTATAAGGATGCACGGGAACTATGAACACCATTTGAGGATAGTATTACAGTGAGAGAGAATAGTTGTTTTGCAAGTTAAGTAAATGTGATTTTTTGTCTTAAAGGAAGTTTCATTCCCTAGGGTCATATTATATCTTTGAAGGTATTAGAGTGTACCTAGTTAAAATTGAAAGCGATCATGAATTGGAAGCCTCCTTGAAATGTAATTGGTGAAAGTTTTCTTGGGCTTACTTAGGTTATTATTAGAGATTTGTCTGAGGATTTTGATTATAGCATGCCATTACAAGATTACTCGAGAGAAAGGGGTGAAGTTTGAGTGGGATGATAAGTGCCAATCCTTTGAAAGGTTAAAGAAATATTGGTTGAGCACGGTGTTGGCTTAGCCTACTTCGAATTTAGGGATTATCACATGTATAGTGATGCTTCAAGGATAGGTTTGGGATGCGTATTGATGCAGGATGGGAAAGTGGTGGCTTATGCTTCCAGACAGTTGAAATCGCATGAACAAAACTATCCCACTCATGATTTGGAGTTAGCAGTTGTAGTATTAGCTTTGAAAATTTGGCGACACTATTTATATGGAGAAAAATGTAAATTTTGCGATCATAAGAGTAAAATATTTTCCTAACTCGAAGGACTTGAACTTAAGAGAGCGACGTCGGTGGTTTGGAATTGTTTAAGGACTATATTGTATAATTGATTACCACCATGGGAAAGCAAATGTAGTGGCGGATGCTGAATAGGAAAATGATTTCTACTTTGACTTTGAAAGATTATGATTGGAGATTTATTTGATTTGATGGAGCACTGATGATTGAGAGTATCTGGTTGAAGCAAATGATAGTAAATGCTCGGAAAGATGATACAGGTTACCAAGAGATAATTAGTTAGTCGATGGGAGACTAAAGGCGATTATGCCCTGAGAGGAAAGTGGAGTTTGTTGTACGAGAAGCGGATTAACATATTGTCTTGAATGTTATGGATTTGAGAAGAAGATATTATATAAGAAACCACAATGCACTATTTTACCATTCTCACCACAGGTAATAAGATGTACAGGGATATGAAAACGGTACCTGCGGTGAGGAAGAGGATGAAAAGGACATTTATAGTCGTGTGCAAGAAGTGTCGGCGTGTCGGTGGCAGGGATTGAACACAGTACCATGCGGTTTGTGAATCCCCTTCGATTCTGATGGAAGTGGGATAACATTACTATGGTTTTGGTATCCGATTTTCCCCTCGCGAAGAGCATGAAGTGCGGGTTTGGGTGATTTGTGGATGGATTGAGCCGAGTAAGCTCACTTCTAGGTCAGACTTGATTACTCCATGGATCGTTTAATCGGAACTTTATGTGAGTGGTGTCAAATTTCATGGGATTCCCTGATTGGTACTTAGTGCTATTTTGAGCCCTATTTATTGTAGGTTTGAAGGTACTAATCAACCAAATTATCCGATTTGCACATTAAGGTCACGAAATTTGTTCTGCGTTCGTTTTATGCATTGAATTTTTGTAGTTTTTGCAGAAATTTATTTATGCCAAATTTGTTGAGTCGATCAAACACGAGGAAGGAATTCGGTCGAACTCATCATTGCGGTCGAGAAATCAGAAGGAAAGAAGAGTAGAAAGGCAAAAATGGAAATTAATTTTAGTGACTGCGAAAGTGCAGACTAATTTCGTGAGATCTGAGAATTCTTTGCATTGTGATTTTCCTTTTGACCCTGTTTGACTTCCTTTTTGTGATTTTCCAATTTACCCTTCATGTATTATGGGTATTAAAGTGTTTTGTATTTTGCTTGTTTGAGCACTATATAGCTGAGCCAAATCTTATAGATTCATTCGATTTTTTTGTTGAATACACAGTGTTGGGTGGGAGTTTTACCACTCCTTCTCTTTTCCCTCATTTTCTCTGCTTTTCTTGGCTTACAAACACCCCTTGAGGATGAAAACTCAAGGGATGGTTGGCTAAACTCCCTCCATCCTTGAAGAGGAGGGCTACTGGGCTAGGGTTTTGAGGTAAAATGTTGGTCCTCTGTTTTTTAATGCAAGCATTTATTTTCATTTATGTTTCCATCTCTCACTCTAGGTTTAAATCTCTTAAATGTACCTTGATTAACCTGTATTTGGCAAGCTTTTAGGGTTCAGTAGATGCTTATTGCTAGATCACCCAGGATTCATTAGTTTGCCTTCTATTAGTTACTATAGGGTAGGATTTAGGGGATGTGCTTTTATAGTCAAAATTTTATGCTCATTAAATCTTATTTCAAAAGGAAAAATTATTAGGAGTTCGAGTTTGATAGCCAAATGAAGATCCAGGTCGGGAAATGACTATAGGTCATCCTCCCAATGAGAGCAGACAGGAACACCTCTCATTTCTAGGACCTTAACCTCAGTAGCTTGATGCTTGAGGAGCTCTTTTTCATATTTTAGTTGATTTATTTCTATCCACAAACCATTCACCTCCATTGTTTTTATAACACCCCTAAATCAAAGTGAAATTCATCTTTTGAACCAAGCGCAAAATATTTATGAGAAAAAACCCATCCATGTGTTTTGACCTAGAGCCTTATCTTGCATTTGCTATTGGTAGTAGGAGGTGAGTTTATAAATATTAGTGATTACAGACCACCCTCTTGGTACCGCGAATCAAAATGGCGTCGTTAGGGGATGGTGCCTAAGTGCAGAGTGACGAGTTGTTGAACTGTGGTCCACATCACAAGAATTGGTGAGATTACCAACCTTTATTTTTATTGTTATTTCCTGGCAGTTCATTGTTAGGTTGATTCGGTCTTACCTCTATCCATATACAATTTCTATTTTTATTTTTGCTAACATTAACCTTTTTGGTATCTTGTTTTGTTTTGTCTCTTACTGAGTGTTTTGTACTTTGTTTTCATAGGAGTTTATGCACCCTTTGGGATAGGAACCACAATGACCCAGTTAGAAAGGAGATGTGCTCCGTAAACAGGCATGAAGTGAGCATACATAGTGGTCGAGATGGAGCCTCCACTGGCGAGAGGCAAACAAAGCCAACAAAGGGTTCATAGAGAAATCCAATGCATATATAGATCAATGAGGATCATATAAAGGTCCTCTAAGGGTAAGTGCACCCTCTGTGCATTGTACCTGCACTCATGAAGACATGATTGTTAGGCCTACCTAGTGCCTACGCTCCAGAACCTTCCATGGAATGGAAAATGAAAATCCATATACACACATCCACGGGAGTTTGAGGAGATTTACAACACATTTAGGAGGTGTCACCGATATGGACCTAATGAGGTTAAAGTATTTTCCACGACTTTGAAGGACAAAGGCAAAATATGGCTCAACTCTTTGAAGTAGGGGTCCGTTAAGCGGCGACTATGGTGAATTTTGAAATTTTTTCTCCACATAGAACCAACAGGTTGAAGGCGATTTACCTTTTGGCCATGAAAATAGAGAAGTCTCATCGGTGTTAGGAAGGTACCTTGAGACCATAAATGAATGTCCTCACCATGGTTTTGACACATGGATGCTAGTTAATCATTTCTATGATGGAATGTCCCCTGCTATGAAGCAGTTATTGGAGACCATGTGTGGAGGGGACTTCCTGAGCAAACATCCAGAAGAAGCCATGGACTTCTTAAATTATGTGGCTGAGACATCCAAGGCATGGGATGAACCCAACCCCAGGGAAGCAGAAAGGGTGAGGCCTATGCCTTGTAAGTAAATGAAAGGGAAGGCATGCACTCACTCTGAGGGACATGGAGATGAAGACAAAGCTCTATACCACCTTGGCTAGAGGCTGGAAGGCAGTAGAAAATCAACATGAGTCTGAGGGCGATAGGCTGAGGCCCGTACATCTAGCCTTACTTCATTTGCTGATTGTTGATCACCAAGAGCATTGCCTTCTCCTTGATGGGGGATTTGATGGTAGGTATGCTAATGTTGTAGGCGATACATTACCAATAATGCCCAAATATAGTAACACATATAACCACTAGCTGGAGGAAACCATCCTAACCTCTCCTAGAAACTGGCCCTCATATATCATGCCCCACATTTTACTGTGCTTGTGCTGGATTCCTCTATCTCGGCCATAGGCGCCACCATTCTCATCCCGATTGAGCGACTACTCAAATTTGAAGCGAGTGGTAGGAAATTTTATGAAGGGAGCGAAAGACCATCAATGTCACGGTAACTAGAAAATTAATACTATAGGAAGCACTCTTAACAACAGGAATGGATGGAGTTTCAAAATAAATAAGCTAAACATTTGACACCTGTAGTGTTAGTTTATTGTTAGCTTATTTATGAGTCTGGAAAGGAAGAGTCCCTTAAGGCGGTGATCTAAGGAGTGCATGAATTGAGCTCTTCTAGTGAACCTACCTCGAGGATGGATGAAGTAAAGGCTATTATCACTCTGAGAAGTGGTAAACAAGTTGCTCGACGGTGTACACACACATTGAGGAGACCCGAGGAGGAAAGGAAGTGGATACAGAATGGATAATTATAAGAAGATTCAATGAAGAAAACTCTGTGCTCCCTCCATTTCCTCAAGCATTAAGGAGCAAGAAAAAGGCCACCAATTAGATTGAAATTTTAGAGGTGCTGAGGCAAGTGAAAGCTAACATATAACTTTATAGGCAATGATTAAACAAGTCCCGACTATGTGCAATTTTTAAGGACATGTATATGGATTAGAGAGGGTTGAATGTTGATAAGAAGGCCTTCTAGCAGGAGCCAGTGAGCTCCGTGTTCATTACACGAACCAGATGAAATATAAGGATTCAAGATCCCTTACCATTTTAGTGAACATCGGAGGAACTTATGTTGACAAGGCACTGTTGGATTTTGGGACGGTGTCGACCCCTCTTTACCACATACTCGATTAATACAAGCAAAGGGAATTAAAACTGCCACAATTACCTTATCTTTAGCCAGATAGATCAGGTAGAAAATACCCGAAGGCATAGTTGAAGATGTTTTGGTGGTGGATGAATTTTTACTATAGGTAGACCCGTGAGTCCCTTGATCTAGTAGATGATAGAACTAATCTTGTACTATTACTTGGGAGGCCATTTTGGCTGTCAAATGCCATTATCAATTGCCGGAATGGAGTCATGCAACTCACATTTGGAAACATGACATTGGAGCTCAACATCTTCCATCTAAGCAGCAAGCACAAATCAATGGAAGAAGCGAAGGCGGATGAAATGCCTTTGATTAATGATGCGAGCTCGGTGCTCTATTTGCGGGAGGAATTGATGAAGAATAATGAAGTGTTTGATGGAGAATCGAACATCGGTCCCACTCCTCCAATACTGTGATTCCCTGACACAACCCGGAGAAGGCGAGTGCTTAAAACAAAGGGGCAGAAGTTAAAATCTGCTGCAATTCCTCCCACGGCGGATATGGAGGGACTTTCTCCTCCTTGATCATAGCATAGACGAAGGGCTACACAGTAGAATGGTTTAATGGCACATAGAAGCCACTCGATTTTTAGACTTTTTATTTGCTTTGCTTTAAGTTTAATTTGTAGTTTTACATAATTTTCTTAATTTAGATTTATTTCTTTATAAATTTTCTCATTTTCATACGCATTCTCATAATTTTGGTATTTTTGGTTTGCGAGTCACCAGAAATCACTCCACCTCTCCATATCTTCCCTAATCCAAGCATGGCGGGACATGGAGACTGCCGGTGCCAGGCCTCGGGTGCAGCCACGCTTTCTCACCGCAGGCGAGCACTCCTATTCTTCTGTTCTGTTGCATCTCATGCTCACATTTCCCCATTGCTCACGCACCTGTGGGTATGATACGAGTTGGGCCTCCTTCGCCATCTTTTGCTCACCGTAGCTGTCTACAGACGGCCACCTCCCAACTTGAGTGGGACTTGGACAGGGTGGGTCATCTAGTTAGAATGCCGAACCCTATTCCCGCCTATTCGGGGTCCATCGATGACTTACCCCTGATTTGTCTGCTTCTATTGATGACGCCCTTTGCCCAATTGACCCCGTTACGGGCAATTCGATTGCAATACGGGGAAGTGCATTGTGAGACCTTATGATTTTCCGACTTTTATGCAGATCACGAGCTTCCAGTTCATAAGGGTTTATGTAGCGGTACTCGCCGACTTTTAATGGCGTTCTTACGCGTTGGTCATGAGTTCTACCATACCATGAAATCCAGGAGACTACCTCATCTCTTCGCGTATCATTTCTGGGTCCGATGGCGTGATGGACCGCTGGTATTCGATATTGCAGCCAGCGTTCCATTTTCCCTAATGTCTGGCCTTTCGGTGACTATAAGTGTACCCCACCTTGCCTAGAGTGGTTCACATATATTGAGTAACAACAAGGTCTATACTTTTTGAAGACGGCTTCCCCGGTATGCTCCTTATCGAGGCATATTGGGGTCCAGCCTCTTCCAGCTCCAGCATACGTCTGACGGAGATGAGCTGATACGAGGCTCTTTGTCTCATATCAGATGGTTTTTGGTTTTAACCTATTTGAGCACTGTGACATCCTTGTTGATTTGAGGACAAGGTCCACCTCAGGAACCTAACCAGGACTGAATCATTACCTCTCCTGTTTTTGAGGCTACTATGCCGGGTGTTGTTAGAGCATGTGGTTTTCTGTTGAGCCACGGTGGAGTCTCTTTACTTGACATTGCGAAAGCCATCCCTTCGCGTGATGGGTGGCATCTTGCGCCGTGTTCGGAGGCCTCCACCTCAGGACATAGCTGAGGATATAGTAGTTGACCATCCTGTAGAGGATATAGAGGAGCCCCAGATTGCACCATCCGTAGCTCCATCAGTCATTGCTCCATTACCTTCGTCGCCGACATCTTCTACACCTCTAGTGCCTCTAGCTCCTACAGCTTCAGTTAGACCTAGTACATCAGCGCCTCCACCGTAGCATATCTCCATATGCACTCGGGATTTTCTTGCTATTATGGATGCAGTATGCACCTTCTAAGCCACGTCAGCATCTTTTGCGGTTGCCCACGTATCCTTGCACGGGGATGACCGCAGCGCGGTAGTCGTCGCTTAAACCACCTCCTTTCTTGCACAGAACCACGTCATTCTCGGGCAGATTCAGAGTCACCTAGGCCTGCCTCATATCTCTTCATCAGTACCTGCCTAGGCCTTTTCAGATCATCCTCCAGCAGCAGATTCTCCTCCAGCTTCATTAGTAGCTCCTCATCTTGCCCATGTAGAGGATGACATACCACTAGTTGCTCATCATTGAGGAGGTAGCACTTCCCTCTCTAACTTTCCAATCCAAGCCCCATTGAGGACATTGTGACATTTGGTTGGAGGGAGGGTTAGCGAAGGAAGCGACTTTTACATTTATGTTTTGTTGCTATTTTGAGCAAATTTTTTATCAAGATTAATGACTTGCTATTTAGTTTCTGTTTGTGTAGTTGTTTTTTTTGGTTGTGAAGCTATCAGTTTTTTTTCTAAAGCTGGAAATATAGCCATATATCTTTTTATACATACCATACAGCTCACACTTACAGTTTGCAAAATTACACCCATTTTTTTGTGTGTTTTGCCTAACTTGCAGTTTGAAAAATTGGAACATCGTCCAATGTTGTTGATGTTAGATTGATTCCATGCTTAATTAAGCGGGTGATCGGTTAAATTCTTAGTACTTTCAACCCTTTTTCTTCCACCTCTAGCTAACCACACATTGTGCACATAAGGTTTCAATAGTAAGCGAAAAAGCTTGCTAACCTCCACAAATCTTGCAAAAACTTTATCCTAGTTTCATTTACCACCTTTGACAGGTTAAGGACGAGGAAAAGAGGTGGTGACAGATCTTCAAAATGAGAAGAAAAGAAAAACAAAAAGGAAAAGAAAGAAAAAGAAAAAGAAGAAAGTGCTATGCTTCGCCTTGAAACCGAGCACGGTCAGGGTATCTGCAGTGCTGAGCACGGTGCTTATCGATAGTGTTTGGCCCAGTGATCCGGTTTACGTCGAAAGGGTTCTTAAAGGAATTATAGTCGACTTTTGGTATGAGGCGAATTTTGTAACAACCATCACAAATAGATGGACAATCTAAAAGAGTGATTGAGATGTTTGGAATATATGATTCGAGTACGTGTATTAGATTTTTCGAGGGTGGACAGTATATTCCACTCCATGGAATTTGCCTATAATAACGATTATCGATCCGATATTGGTATGGCCTGGTAAGGCTTTGTATGGAAGAAGATGTATAACTCCTATGTGTGGACAGTTGAGCGAGCATAAGATTATTGATCTGATTTAGTAAAAGACCTGAAGAAAAAGTTCGGATTAATTAATAGAGGTTGGGCGCCCGGTGATGGAAGGCGAGGTCTTGTCTTAATTTGAGAGAAAGATATGGTATAAGTGGGAGACCAAAGTGTGTTTCTAGTATCTCAGGAAGAATTACTACCTTTGGAAGAAAAGAAAAGCGAGTCCGTTCGTGCTGGCCCATCGATTTTAGAAAGAGTCGGATCAGTAGCGTATCGTTTGGCACTCCCTTTGAAGTTAGCCAAATTACATGATGTATTCCATGTCTTGATATAGTTAAAACATGTTTATAACACTAGTTCAGATATACAAGTACAGAAGATTCACTTTGATGTGAAGTGAAAGCTATCCTGACCGTGAAATAAGATAGTTACGAACACATGATCCCTGCGGTAAGGTGGCTGGCAGCATCCCGGTATGGAGAAGGCGACATGGGAACCCGAGAATCGACAGAGATGCGATTACTTACGGTGGCCAATTTTGAGGATGATTTATTTTCAGGGGAGGGTCAACACCCGAAATACACCCTAGTCATTTTTAAACATAATTGGTTATAATATATAAGTGCATTTGAAAATTTTCACAATTATTATTTTTTCCTAAGTGAGAAAATTTGACAGAATTTATGCAGACACAAGGGTAAGATGGAATTTGGCAAAACGAGGATATAAAAGTCATAATATAGAAGATGATGTATATTACTAGAAATAGCATAAGTTATCATTCTAAATAGAGGAGTTTGAAGACCAAAGTGTAATAAAGGAAAATTAAAATCCAAATGGGATAGAGTAAGTTGGTCTAGGATGAGATGTGTTCTTTTGTTTGAAACCAAAAAAAAAAAAAAACCTAGAGAGAGGAAGAAGAAGAAGAGAATGAGAAGAGAAGAGAAAGAGGAAGAGAAAGAAAAGCTAAGAAGGTATGGAATAGTATGGGTTACTACATGGTTTTGTGCGGATATTTATAGGTTTTTGGACTTTTGTATGGATATTAGTTTGTTCCATTTCTAGGGTTTAGTTAGAGAGTTAATCTATTAGATTTGTTAGAAAAGTTAAGGTTGAAGTAAAGCCTTAGTTTTGAATCAGATGATTATGGATTTGTATATAGTTCTTTGGTTTATGGTGTATGGATACATATTTGGTGTTAGGAAGTTTACCTAACACAAGTATTTGAGTTTGGAGTTTAGAAAAAACCTAATTAATCTTTATGTTTGGTTTTGGTTGGGTTAGAATACACTTGAATGTTCTTTAGAATATGTGAGTTTTTCTTTTGATTTTGGTTGGATTGTGAAGGGATGAAATGTGTCTGGGAAGTACCAGGGATCTCACGCCTTGGCGTGTGATCCTACAATGAGTGTAGTCCACGTGGCGTGTAGGGAGGCCAGGACAAGCCTTTGCTACAGCCTCGCGAAGGCTTATGCTGCAGCGTAGCGATGCCCGCGTTAATGGCGTGGCATTGTCCGCAGAACATGTGTTTTTGTCATGTTGCTATTAGTTTATTAAGGACTTGTCTATTGGACTAATGAGGACTATAAGTGCATGAAATTTGATCATGTTCTATAAGGCAAGAAGGAAAATTAGACATTACCTCATTGCTCGGCGAAGCTTTCGATGTTGGCAACTCAATGCCCCTATGATAAAGATAGTAAGTTCCTAAACATACATAATTGTAAGATACTGGCGGATATTGAATGACCACGGACACCCGCCGGCACACGGGCGAGCATGCCAGTGCCGAATTTTCTCTAGTGTGCGTGTTTCTTTGATGACGATGCTTGACACATTTAGTACCGGTACTCACCGATTAGTCATGACGACGCTCTCTGTCGATTAACCGACGCACTCCTACTTTGTAGTACGACACCTCGATCGCATGCCGTACCAGCCAGTGCTTCTTGCTTTTAATCTGCTCAAATTTCTTTTTGTTAATTAGGTAGTCAAATAGTTATATGATAAGAGTATGAATAACAACTAAGAGTAAAGTAATGTACATCGTTCTACTCTGAATGTACCTATGGGTACCTCTGTACAAATATAACCTTTGTAGTACCTACGGGTACCTTTGTACAAGTATAAGCTCTATAATCTCACAGGGAGATGCGTACGTATAAGTCTTGCTATAAGTACAAACCATGTTGCCATAAGTTGTTATATAGATTCATGAAAATTATGATATACGCTCTTTGTATATCTGTTACTATTATATACTTACTATAAAAGGTATTAATGTGTATATATAAGTCATATATTCCTAAGCATTAAACATGGGTTTTTAATCCGTGTAGGTCTGAGAAGAAGGACGTCATGATCTTTCACATCTTCTTTGGGCTAACAAACTAGTAGGAGTCCATCCACCTGATAGGTCTTCTGTTGTGATGTATGATATAAATGTCATAGTTTTTGTATATGTAAATGTAAATGGGACTCAGGACTATATGTATTGACATTATAAGCACCCTTCTCGGTGTTAGTTTTATTTGTATCTTTGTATATGATATTTTGATTCGGTTATAGACCGGGCCTGATATGCAGCGATAAGAGGAGTCATTATAGTTTGTACCCCCTTAATTTGCCTAGGGAGTTTGAGGTGTTGGCTTCTAAATTGGTTAAAGTGCAGGTTCATAAACCAGAGTTCCAGTCATTTTAGTAATATCTTCCTTATCTATTCGAAATCATTCACCATTTCTTTTGTTGGACTCCTTACTGTTAAGGAATTATAACAAAATTTGAAATTTCTCAGTGGATGGCTTAGTTAGAGCAGGTTCAAGCAGTTCGATAGATTCCGGTTAGAAGTTATTATTCGAAGGCAGTTTGAATTTGGAGCGCTTGGAAGCTTGTTTGATTATATAGCCCTCACGAACTCATAATTGCATCTTTTGGTTTTCTTAGTTAGACTCCTTATTCTTTAAAAATTTTCTCAAAATTTAAGTTTTATTCTCCAGCAGAAGCTCGGCCCGGATTTGGAAACCTATTCGGCGAATCATGGACTGGCCATATGGATGCGATTTTTGTGATTTTGTTGAATCCTACTTGGTTTCGGGCTCATAGGCTCAGATCAGTCTAGGCATGGTTTGCGTCTAGTTTTGGGTATCTTATGGGTTGCCTTACAAACCACCTTGAGTCCACATTTTGGATTCTTGGTGGTTAAGCAAATGAGTTAATAATGACATTTGCTAACCTGCGTGGAAAGCAAGGTATTTGTAGACCTAGTGATCAGAGACTAATGAGGCGTTTCGATGAGCAAAAGTCATCTATTTTTAGTCCCATTTTTAAGTCTATTTTTTATCTAAAAAATGGTTGTAATGAAACATGGAATAACTAATAAAGCGTTATACTCTTGAGGAATTTAGAAAAAAAATTTTACAGAAAAATGATGGTGGATGAAGCATTAATGATATAGTGTTGGCAGGTTACATCGGGAAAGGCGCACAGGATGAAGGGACTGATATTCGTGAAGCCTTGACAATCAAATGCATATTCAGGTTACCTTGATTGAAACTCCGGTATATAAATGAAACTAATTGAAAACAAATAAATTTGGGATGAAGAAAGAAACTCAAGGTCAAGCAATCGGGAATTGAAGAAGAAGAAGACATGATGTGCGACATACGGATCGACAGCGGCATCGACACAAGGGAGAAAGAAGTGACAACATCAAAGAAGAAGGTGCGACGCTTTATTGAGTCGCGACCATGATAGTGAAGAAAGGGTAGCGACAACACGGCGTTCGTTAACAATTTCTGAGAGTTGAGGATGTGATGAAGTGGTGGCGACAGCGGTTGTAGAGAAGGAAGGTCGAACAACACACGGATGTTCAGCATCGTCTCTCAAAGCGGAAGATTGGCGCGACAACATCAAACGTGGCGACATCCAGCTACGAAGGAAATCGACATCGTTGGTGATGGCGACAACATTAGTAAGAAGGGAAGTCGCGACAACATCGGAGGTGGCGACCAGCCCTCTGAAGAAGAAAGAGTCGACTTTTCCGCGCAACATCAAATACACCACCGATTAGGTCGCGGCGTCAGCAAAACAGCCGGCGGCGTATTTCGAGAACGCCGCCTTGACGGCGAAGCCCTACGCGGCGAAGGCGAACAGCGAGGTCGCGGCGAGTTCCGATGTCGCGGCGGTATCGCCGTGGGCGATTAACTTGAAATCCACAATGAGGTGCGTGAGAAATTGGGCCCGACGAGAACCACATAAATACAGTGCTATTGAAGAAGCGTAGCTCTTGGCGACGAAAGAAATGCGGGTTCTTTGAAGGCTCTTAATATTTTTGTATTTTTCTTTTCTTTTCTTTCCTTTGTTTCGTTTTCCATTTTATTTTAGATTTGAATTAGTTTGTATTGGTTCTAATTTGGATTTGAGCGTTAGTGTAAAGGATTGGTGAATGGATGTTTTATTTCTTAAAATTCTTGTCCCAGTTGTTTGAATTCGGTTAAGTGCAGATTTAGAACACCAGGTTCCATACAGTGGTTTTCTTGATCTGACAAGCCAATGTATGGTATAATCGATGATTTAAACCGGCTTCCAGCAGTTGGCGTTATTGTCGATAATCTTCATAACGCGTTATTTCATTCATAATAGCCTGACTTGGATATTAAATGCGACTTTGCGTTTTGCGATGTTCTTGGAATTGATCCCAATTTGAGTCTCTTGTACCATAGCAGGTCGTTTCGCTCGATTTGGGAGGCCCTGCGGGCGAGAGAAGGCATTCACGAGGTAAACAATTTGGGAAGACCTTTGAACTGATATTGCTGATCTGTCGCTGCGTATATTTAAATCAATACATCTTCTAAGCTTGTAGCGAGAATGAGTTGATGGTTATAAATTTAAGTAGGCAGAGAGATTCCTCAGTCGATAGTGGGTGATCCTTGAGGATCTAATGAGGAAAGAAATAAGCGCTATTCTAATTTTGAGGTGAGAACCGATATAATAATGCAACCTCGACAATGACTAGAAGTGAAGGAGCTTCAGTGCAGTCCATGTTGTGTAGGTATGAAGTATTGAAAATACGAACAAACCTTCGTTTTAAAATGATTTTTTCACCCACGTGTTAGGGGAAAGCGATTCAAGTGAATGATAAAGCTGTGTGACATGGAGAGATCCGGTCACACTATATTAATCCTTGGACTGATTTAAAGATACGTAGTTCGAGAAAACAAAGATCGATGGGCTTGCAAGAATTGAGGATTCTTCAAATAGGCGATTGTCGTGTTTTCTTTAGAGATAATGTTAAATCTAAATTGTTGTTTTAATATTTCAATATTCAATTCATTTATTGTTCATTTCATTTTTTCTTTACATCATTCAGAACGTGCTGAGCAAAATCTATTATCTGCTCGTCCAGCCAGTATGGAGCTTAAGTAGTTAGGAGTAATTAGATTGAAAAAGTGTTGGAATCTGTAGGACAGATATCTGGACTTAATCCATTTTTATTACTTGTCGGCACGTACTTTTAATTATGGATCAAAACCACGAAAATGGTTTTACTCTTGCAAAAATATCTTTTAATCAAGTGATAGCAAAGAAACTCACATATAAGTTTAATGGTTTATTCGAGGATTAGACAATAGTCGCGGGTAATAAGTCTTAAATTTGAATGAGTGTTTTGATCATAACAGGTGTGATGTAATTATTGCAGGTTTTATAGTATTCTGAGAGTTAGATAATAGTCGCGGTGATAACGTCATAAATTGGTGTACATCAAATGATCGATTAACAAGTTTTTATGGTGCAGTGGGGATTGAACCTTGATCCTTTTAGTAATGTGTCATAAATTTGTATATGTCTTTTGAATTAGTTGTTTGAGTTTTATGGCGTTCTTGCAGTGATTGAAAAATTTAGTAAATCAATATTCGGAAGCGAAAAAAATACTAATTTGGGCATTTACGAAAAAGGCAAAAGCAGTTTTGGCGGTGACCTAACTTTCGATTACTAACCTTTAACAAACCATATTGAAAATATTTATTTGATGGACTAATCTATTAAT